>PVKS010015089.1:0-46806 GCA_004027875.1 Aplodontia rufa | reverse complement strand
CACCCGACTAACCCAGATTGAATCCAAGTCCTACAATAGGTTTCCCAAGCACTATCCTCTGCATGCATCATTTTTTTGGCCAGAGGAAAATGACTCAGTACTCAAGCTAGGCAATGTCTTCTGATGGGAAAGGTTATTTTTAAAGGGGTATTCTCTAAATCTCACTACACTTGGTAGGAAGGATAGGATGGGAAGCTTTTAAGAATGAACAAATTCCCAACCTGTGTTTGGTTTCAGTTGGGGCAAGGATACCTGGTCTTCCAAGTGGCCTTTGGGAATACTAAGTGTTGTTCTCAGAAAGATACCAAAAGAGATCCCCATATTCATGGGGACTCTGGACATCTACCTCCAAACATGGCCGCATTCCCAAATCCCTGTCTTACAACTTTTTCTTTCTTTCTTTCTTTCTTTCTTTCTTTCTTTCTTTCTTTCTTTTTTAAAGAGAGAAGGACAGTGAGAGAGAGAGGGAGAGAGAGAGAATCAGTTTATTTTTATTGAGTTTTTCACGTGGCTTTCGTTGCTCTGACACTTAGTTGTGTCAGAGCTCCAGTCCCTCTTACAACCTTCTTAAAAGGCAAAGACACAATAAACCAACATGTTGAATTTCAGAGACTCTGGACTCATCAAAAAATATGCATACTGGGGCTAGAGTGGTGGCTCAGCGGTTACGGTGCTTGCCTAGCATGCACGAGTATGCGAGTTCAAACCCCAGCACCACATACACAATGAAGTGTCCGAGGAGTGAAAGTCACAAGAAAAATTAAATAAGAATTGTTTCTCTTTCTCATATTATATTTTGAGAAACAAAGAAAGGAGTTATTCTTACAAACAGTGAATACATGGTGACTCCAGTCCATTGACAATCCATGCCTCTTAGGTTGGGGAAGATATGCCCAGGCAGAACCAAGACTCTTTCCCCTGGCCCTGCAAAGGTTTCTCTCCTCTCTGCTTTACTAGGGCCAGGCATCTTCTCTGACAAGCCTTCTCAGAAGATGCCTCCCCACCCACCTGTAGGTCAGGAGCCCCTGGTCCATAGTGACTCCACTTTCCTACTGTGCTCCAGTAGACAAGGGCCTATTCTGCTGGATAAAGATCTGGCCCCTGGGAAAACAGTCTCCTACAGAAGGGGTCAGCAAACCACACAAACAAGAACTTCTCCAAGGCTCCAGCTACCATCCTCCTCATCTGGCCAGTTATTGCACAAAAGAAACTGAATAAGGGACAATGGACTAGCTCAAATCCTTCAGCACAGTGGGGCGGTTCTCTAAGCTCATGCCTACTGGTATATGATGTGGATATGAGGTGTCAGTGACATCACTGGATTGTGAGCACTGTAACCTAATCAATCCATCCTAGTTAGAATAAACTGATTAGGTGGTAACTATAGGCAGATGGGTCTTGACTGGAGGAGATGGGTCATTGGGACCACTCCCTGGTAGGGTGCAACTTCCCTGAAGTCCCTTCCTCTTCCTCTCACCAAGAGCTGAGTAGCTTTCCCATGATATTCTGCCTCACCTTAGGCCCGAAGCCATGAAGTCAGCTATCTATGGATTGAGCTCTTAAACCATGAGCCTAAATAAACATGCTTTTTCTCCTCTAAGTTGTTCTTGTCAGGTGTTTTGGTCACAGCAACAAAAAAGCTAACTAAACCAACCAGCATCCTTTCATATCATCAGTGAACCAGGGGACAGACCTGTCCATGTTGGTGAAAAGGCTCCTGTGCATGTTCTCAGTGTCCAGAGTCCAACTATCCCCACCCAGAACCAGCTGCTCAGGCAGACTCCTGCACGCCTGGCTCAGGGCAACCTCACGCTGGACTAGGGTACAGTAATGCCAACAGCATCACTCCCCACAGTCCCTGCCGTGTGCAGAGCAAGGAAAGACAGTAAGATGACCACAGAAGAGAGAATGGAAACAGGAATTTAAAAGAAAAGAAAAAAGATAGTAGATGAGAGGCAAAAGAAAGTAAGCAAAACAAAATGTTTCTGCTAGAACCCAAAATGTTTTTTTAGGAACCCAGTAAGATTATCAGAAGCAACTACACTTCCCCCCAGAAACTTGCATTGTGGATACCTAATGCTTTCAAGTGTATGTGGGCATGGGCTGGAGACAGTGTTCCTAAATGGTCCTCTCAAGCCCCTCCTTTGGAAATAATTTTGACAAGCTGTGCGGTTTTTAAAAATTATTTCGCCAAGACAGAGAACACATCCACATTGGAATGGGAAAACAGTTCTCCAGCAGGCTCTGGTGGGCTGGATGGGACAATGCATATACTCACTCTTGAAAGCCAGTGCCGCGAATCCCGGCACCATGCCCACTGCCCATGGGTATCCCCAATCCTCACTGCTTCATGAAGCACAATAGCTAATTTTATTCCCCAATACTCCAATGGAGGACTAGGAATATAGCACAGAGGTAGAACACTTGCCTAGAATGTGAGGCCCTAGTTTCAAACCCCAGTAAAACACACAAACACACACACACACACACACACACACACACACGCACGCACTTGATCTGGGTCTTTCTCCTGTTTCTGATACAGCAAGTACTCCCCACCCCGACCCCGGCCATCCTAATTTTTAAACAAAAAATCCTAGAATCCCTCTCCCCAACAGCCCATTTTCACACCTGCAACACCAATCTCATAAATTCGGGCTTTGGGATCTTGAAGGGTTTTAGAGCTGTGCGTTCGAGTGAGGAGCTCTACCTCAACCATTGAGAATTCACTCCTCCTGAGAATTAAATATCCAAAACTTTCCAACTGGAGGATCTGCGAACAAGGTCCCTCAACATTGGCACCCCAGCCAATACGAAGGAGGCAGAGCGCGGCCAGAAGCTAGGGTGAGGAGTGCGGAGTAGGAGCAAGACCGCAAAGCACACGCCCCAGATTCACCGGGACCGCCTCGATGCCCTACCTTTCCACATCACATCTGGGCTGGGAGGACTTTCACGTGGCATCCCGTCCCTGTGACCGTAGCTGAGTCCTCCTGCAAGGGGCAGGGGGCAGGAGTCCGCTTCTCCTCCCTAGGGGCTAGTGGCAATCGGTACCCCTCAAACCAAAGTCACCCCTTTCGGATGATTCCTATAGGGATTACACATCGCTATCCCCAAGCACCTGGCCTGCCCCAGAGAAAACCCGGCTGCCTGGGGTCGCTGCGGTCAGTCCCTTACGCCGCCAACTCCTTTCAGAATCTAAGAGGCCCTCTCCAATACAGAAGCTGAGGGTCGTTGGCTTTGCGAGAGTTTGTGCCCCCACCCCGAATCCTGCCCCTCGGGGGTGACCCCCAGGGGCTTCCCCAGGACTAAACCCTGGGGCGGGATTACTCACCGCGCAGCGGAGGCGGACGGCGAGCAAGGCACCCGCGCTCGGCGGGCGCACCAGTTGCAGGCGCTTAGCGCGGGATTCGCGCCGGCTGTGCTCCGGCTGCGGACCCCGCGAGGCGGGGCGGGGCTCAGCGACCCGGCGAGAGAGCAAGTGGCCTAGAGCTGAGCGAACGCGCGCTGCTCGCTAGGAAGAGCGCGGCGCTTGGGGTCTGGGCTCAACTGCGGGCTGAAACTCACAGGCGCTGATTTGCATGTCATTTGCATGGCGCTCCAAGAGTGGACCTGCCGCCCCGCCACCACGCCCACCCGAGCTCTGCCAGGATTCGTAGAGCAGCGCTGGACGCTGGTGGGTCTTCGCGCAGCCCCGGATCCTCCCAGCCCTCCAGACTAGGAAAAGGTGGTCTGCATAGTCTTTAAATTTGATTTCTGCATTTTACCCTGGAGGATCAGTAAATATCGGACAAAACAGGAGAAAATATGTAGCGTAAACCTTAAAATTAATTTCTTTTTGTCTTCCTATAAAAAAAAAATGGACCAAGTAAGTCTCCCTCAAATCTTAATTTGCTCACTTTCAAAATCAGAAATGTTACATGGTAATCCCAGCTACTCGGAAGGCTGAGGAAGCAGAGGCAGGAGAAACACTAGTTCGAAGCCAGCCTGGACAATTTAGCAAGACCCTATCCTGACATAAAAGGGCCTGGGGTTGTATAGTTTTGTGGTAGAGCACTTGCCTAGCATGTTCAGGACCCTGGGTTGAACGGAGGGATGCGGGGAAGAAAGAAAAAAAATTGCACGCAGTATTATTCATTTAATTGAAAAACAAATTATATAGGCAGGATAACATGGTTCTTAAAAATGACGGCTCTGGAAAAGAGTCCCTTACTTCCTAGCTTCAAAACTTTGGGCAAGTTACTTAACATCTCTAATTATTAGGTTTCCTTATCTCTAAGATATGGATAATCTAAATGCCTCACAGAAAAAAGGTTCAGTGAAATATTGCAGATAATTCACTTACAACAGTTCCTAACATGCAGTTATTATTAAATCTTTGGTGTGTAAGTGTGATCCAAATCTATTTAACTGAGAGGCATCCAGATCTCGGGGAGTGAAGAGAGAGGGAGAATGCAGAAGAAGCTCTCAGAAGGTTGAGAGCTTCCCACCAACTTTTAAGGCTAAATTAATTGATTAATTAATTAATTAATGGTACTGGGGAGTGGATCGACGGGTGCTTTACCACTGAATTACATTCCCAGTCCTTTAATTTTTTATTTTGGGTCAGGGTCTACCTAAGTTACAAAAGGCCTAAGCTGCTAAGACTGGCCTTGAACTTGCGATCCTCCTGCCTCAGTATCCCCAGTTGCTGGGATTACAGGTGTATGCCACTGCACCAGGCTAAATTTAAATACATTTGATGGTGCTTACTTCTGGCAGCACATATACTAAAATTGGAACCATAGAAGATTAACATGGCCCTGCACAAGGATGACACATAAATTTGTGAAGTGCTTCATATTTTCTGGTATACTTTGCACCCCTGAGATTTTGAATAGCTCCTAGGTAGGCATTTAAAACTTAAAAATAAAAAAATCAATTTGTGTGTGTGTGTGTGTGTGTGTGTGTGTGTGTGTGCATGCGCACGTGCACGCACGTGAGTAATCAAGGGGTAATCAGCAGAGAAAAGAGACCTGGGAGAGGGAGAAGGTAAGAGGATGTGATAGGGAAAGAAAGGCAAACTATGCTCTCATAACATGTGCATATATGAATGTGCAACAACAAATTCCTCCAATATGCAAAACTATAATGTGCCAATAAAAATAATAAATAAAATAAATATATTTGGTGCATTTCAATCTTCTACAATTCTAATCCTAATTAAAGCTCAAATTGTCCAGGTTTGGCCAGAAGGAGCCTCTTCAACACATCTCCAGAGTCTTGCTGGTAAGACTGTAATAGTCTTTGACAGCTCCCAACCCCTGGATTCCAAGCAAATGGACAGTCAGGATTAGTACCAGGAGTCAGTTCCTCCACTCCTTGTTGGTTCAGAGAAACTCTACTTTTCTCTATTTCATGTATTAGGCCTACATGTAAGACTTTGAAGGAAATTTAAATTAGCTTTTTAAATAGTCTGAAATAATATGAACATCAGTTTAAATGAAAAAATGAATTCAAGTGATTATATTCTATTATTTTACATTCTATCTTCCTTCCTCTTTTATTCTACTTTTTTGCTTCTTATTTTTAATTTTTTATTAAGCAGTTGAGTTATTGTATGATCATAAATGCATATAAAGTAATATGATATGCATATGTTCTTAAACCAGAATCACCCCCACATTGCCCATTCCCTAGTCTCTTGATTCTTCTATATTTTGCCCTTACAAGTAATATAAATGATCAGATTGTGAATTTTACAGAATAAAATGATTGCATAAGTATTATTTGGATTCTCAGGGGGAATAAAGAGTATGCTACATTGTTGATTGTCTCCCTAGATCCCTCCCTAGTCTCCCTGTCTCCCCTCCCCTCACTTACCTGCCACCCCCTAGCTATCAATGGTTGCCCTAGATTATGTGTTGTTATGTCTTTGCTTTTATTCTACTTCTGAAAACCTGCAGATTCCCTGTTGGCTTCCCTCACCAACCCCCTACCACCATGCTTTGTAGAGATCTGTTTTAGAAAGGTGATGGTGATCTAGGCAAGGGAGAGGGATGTTTGAAAACAGCACAGCAAAGACCACATTTACAAAGTTGAGCACATATGAATCATGACTGAGAAATCTAAAGTATAGAGCAAACTTGGGGTGTTTTATATGTGAGACCTCTGATTTACATAAATTCTGTAAACAGGACTTTCTGCATAATGAGAAGCTATAGCCAGATAATATCACCAATGGAAAAAAATCTTTGGCAGAAGAGGAAGTGGAGGGTAGAAAGTAAGATATATATTTCTACCTCAACCCACTTCGTAAGGTTGTTTTGAGGGTTGAAATAGAGATGCCTGCAAAGATAGCTATCAGGGTGCCTGGCATATCCAAATTATTCTACAAATAGTGACTGGTTTTCTTTGTAGTATCATTCCTAAATCATGCGTGCCAAACTCAATACTCTGACTCCTGGTGGACTAAAATTCTTTCCATTTTTCTGTACTGCTTCTTTTTTGATAACTTCTACCTATGTGGTTTTTATTCAATGCCGGGTTGGAGAGACCATAAGTTAAGATCCAAGGCCCAAGTCAAGGCAAATTTGATGGACAGCAGCAGCTGAGTTGGTACAGACCAAGAAAATCCTTTGGTGAGTGGAGTGGACAGTACAGACTATCTACACTTGGTGGATCCTGATGAGGTGGGGAGTAAAACAACTAAAGTTTGAACCCACAGCACTTGTGAATATCCCAGTAAGTTTTCATTACTTTTAAAAAATTTACTCTTACAGTTGTTTATTAATGAATTCAGAACTTATTTTAATAAATAGTAAACTAGAATTACAAACACTACACATTTACTAATTTTTCTGACTTTAAGACATGTTTATTGTTTAATCAGTTTAACTTCCAAACTAAAAACCCATCAGAAAGTTTGGTTCTGTTGTGAAAGCATTCCTCTGTTAGTTAATTTGTCCTTGTTAATTACTGTTGGATTGTGAGGAGATGAACTAAGCCTTGAGAACTACACCCTCTGTTCTGCATCTTCCCTAGACTTTCTCATCCACTCATGTGGCTTTGGATCTTTGGCTGCCACAGTGATCCCCAAATGTACATCTCTGCCTTCTGGGCTCCAGAACCCCACTCAGCTACCAGACTTCTTCACCTGCAATTCATGTTCAAAAGTGCCCTCCTTCCTTTAGGGCCCCGAGGTTAACAACAGGAACACCCATCCAGCAACCCAGGTTGCCTTGTTCCCTTTGCCTCATCAGCTGCCCATCACATTTCCTACCTGCATGGATGGCAAATTCCAATCCTCAGTTCTCACTACCACTTGCCTTAGCTGTCCCTTAGGCTATTGTGGCAGCCTTCCAACTGGGCATCCTGCCTTCAATCTCACCCCTCTAATCCATAAGCCACACTACTTATTGACAGAATGATTTTTCTCAACATTCATCTGTTAATGGAAGTCTCCTTTGTAAGCATCCGCAGCTGACCAAAACTCCTGATCTGTTTTCTGGGCTCTTCTCTAGCTAAGACATTAACTCTAGACAGAAGCTCCTCATCATTTCCTGAATAGATCCTGCTAGTTTCTCATTAGCCTTTGCTGAGCTCTGATGATCTCTTATCTGCAACACTAGCCAAACCCCACCAATCTGATTGAGATACCTCTCCTTTGGGCTGCAATAAAGTGTGGTAAGTAATCTGCATGTGTATCCTCAAATAGGAAGCAAGCCTTTGAGGACAAAGATTTATCTTTTTAAAATATATTTTTAAAAAATATATTCTAGCAACAAATAGTTTAACACAAAGTGAGAAAATGGCTACATTTTTTTCTATTATATATCTGTGGAAATACATATTTTTAAAAGCATTAATTGCTGTGAAGGTTATTTTTTAAGTGTCAGCTTGAGTGGATTAAAGAACACCTAGAGAAGTTTCGAAGCATTACTTCTGGTTGTGACTGTAAGGGAGTTTCCCAAGGAGACTGGCATGTGAGTTGCTGGACAAAGCGAGAAGGACCCCCCAACCCAGTGTGGGCAGTCGCCATACAATCTGCTGGGGAGCCCAATAGAAAACCAACAACAACAAAACTCAGAAAAAAAATGATGATTTCCTCTCTTTGTCATGGGACAGGATGCTCTTCTTTTGTCCTTGAATATGAGAACTCTGAGCTTTCTGGCTTTTCAGTTCTAGGATTCACAGCAGCAGTTCCCAGGTTCTCAAGCCTTTGGCATCAGACTGAGAATCTCACCATATTTCTCTGGTTCTGAAGCCTTCTAACTTGGACTAAGCCATATTGCTGGTGGACCATGGTCTCCAGCTTACAGATGCCCTGTTATGGGACATCTCCACTTGCATAATTGTATAAGCCAACTCCCCTAAAAAAAATCCCCTCTTGTGGGACTGGAGCAGTGGCTTGGAGGTTACAGCTCTTGCCCTGCATGTGTGAGTACATGAGTTCAAACCCCAGCACCAGGTACATAACAAAGAATCCGAGGAATGACAGTCACATTAAAAACTAAATAGAAATTGCTTCTCTCTCTCTTACTGTCCCCTCTTTCTTAAAAAAAAAAATCCCCTCTCATACATCTATTTGTATATCCTATTAGTTCTGACTCTGTCTCTTTGGAGAAACAAAATTACAAAAACAAAACAAAAAATAATTTCCTAACAACACAATTGGATTTTTTCTTTCTTTTTTTCTATTTTGAGAGGGACAGTATTAGGGAGTGAACCCAGGGAGTGCTTTACCACTGAAGTACATCCCCAGCCCTTTTTATTTTGAGACAGAGTCTTCACTAAGTTGCTTAGGCTGACCTGGAACTTGCAATCCTCCTGCCTCAGCCTCCCAAGTAACTTGGATTATAGGTGCACACCACTGTACCAGGCAATCAGAGTTTTTTTAAGAGAGAGAAAGAAGGAAGAAATTCTACTTTGGAAAATTTTTGCTCTAAATTATCTCAGAATGTTTTATAATTGTCTCCTATATGTCCATGTACCCAGGGGAAAAACTGGCTTGTTAGGTCAAGAATCCTCATGAAGGGTGAGGATGCAGGTACAAATCCCAGCACCACATACACAGCAGTGTGACAGAGCAACAAAAGCCACATAAAAAATAAATAAAACTGATTCTATTTCTCTTTCTTTCACTGTCCTTCTCTCTCTAAAAAAGAAAGAAATGGAAAAAAAAACCCTCTTGAGCAGGAGGACATAACACAACAATTGAGGACCTCTGTAAAAAATTATTTTTACAGATTACTAATAGAACTGCTAATAGAATTTTTATCCATGTAGCTATAGATTTGGAAGAAACTTATTTTTCCTGTGCAGTCTGACTTTTTTATTCCAGGCTCTTTTATGTTCACAATAATTGGTACAGAAATTTGAAATAATGTACTAAAATACTATTAAAAAAAAAAAAGAATCCTCATGAATCCTGACATTAGGAGGTTGGCTTAAACAGCAATGTCCAGATTCCTCTTAAGGGCTTATCTGGTCCTTCGCCCTACCTCTCACAAAACCATACTTAAATGATCTTATAAAGGTATATTTCCACCTTTCCTTCCTAGCATTATGAGAGGGGGCTTTCAACTTAACTATGAATTCCAGTGACTGGACATTCTCTCTGGAAATTACTTTTTAATGCTTACATAATTATGCTGCTAATAAAAATCTATTTAGAATACAATAGCGACAAAAATTCTAAGTACTTATAAATAAGTAAATTTAACAAAAGAGAAGATCTACATTTTTAAAAACCCAGAAAAAATATTAAACGGAATCTGATATTTGAATAAATTGAAAGTCATACCATGTTCCTGGAAGGAAAAAGATTTACTATAAAACTTAATTCTAAAAATTTTACTATATAAATTTAATTTAGTTCTAATTAGAATTTCAATAGGGGTTTTTTTTGGAATTAAATGATTTTGAAGTTCATAAAGAGAAAGAATACCAACGAATAGCTAGTAAAACTATTTAAAAATGCAAGAAGAAAGAGAGAGGGAGAGAGAGAGAACTTGTGGGGGGGCTTATTAAAATATCAGTCATACTATAAAGCTTGTGAATTCAAATCAACATGATATTGATAAGAAAATATAAAATATATTTGTGGAACAAAATAACCAATTGGTAATTAAGTAGGTTATAAGAAATGTTTGTGGGCCACGGTGGCAATTCAATGGGAAAAAGATTACTATTTTAAAAAAGTATGTAGACACAACTGGCCGCCCAGCTCAAAGAAAAAAGAAGACAGAAGTGGTGGATTATAATCTTACACTAAATTCAAAAATAAATGCAAATGAATTAAAGGTTTACATAAAAATAATTTTAAAACATAAAAGAAAGATCTAGGAGATTATGTGTACAACATGTGGTTTGGGGAGCTTTCCATCCTAAGAACTATAAAAGACAGGCAAATATGACCACAAACAAATAACTTTTGGGGGTATGGTAAAAGGTGTTATAAACAAAGTTAAGAGCTATCAATATGTGTGGCAAAATACCTGTGCCACTATTATCACACAGAAGACCACATTCTGGCCAGGTATGGTGGTGCAGTCCTGTAATGTCAGGAACTCAGGAGGCTGAAGCAGGAGGATGACAAATTCAAGGCCAGCCTCAGCAATTTAGCAAGACACTATCTCAAAATAAAAAAATTACAAGAGCTGTGGATGTAGCTAAGTGGTAGAGCACTGCTGGGTTCAATCCCTACTCTCTCTCTCTCTCTCTCTCTCTCTCACACACACACAC
The DNA here is from genome assembly GCA_004027875.1 of Aplodontia rufa. Classification (NCBI taxonomy): domain Eukaryota; kingdom Metazoa; phylum Chordata; class Mammalia; order Rodentia; family Aplodontiidae; genus Aplodontia; species Aplodontia rufa. The sequence continues at coordinate 36,084 of PVKS010015089.1, read as the reverse complement.
ACACACACACACACATATGAGCACTTTGTGTACAAAGGACTCCTGGAAATTGATAAGACAATGACTAATAACTGAATAGAAAATTGTGCAAGGAATATAATTTATCAACACAATCACTTGATACTTATCACACTGGCAAACATACAAACACCCATGGTAAGATTTCTCCTGATCAACATGGGGGGACAGTGTAAGATTCAATAAAAGCCATGACTACAAATCAAGTAAGTTCAATCCATTACTTCATAAAGATATTTCAAAAAGAAAGTCACCTTTGAAGGATGCAAAGGAACCAACCCATTATTTTGAAAACTGGCAAATGGTGGCAAGAAGCATTTATCTTGGCTTACACATATGTGAACTGTACCATCAGGTCACTGGATTAGTTAGGTTTTCATCACTGTGATCAAAATGCTGACCAGAACAATTTAGAGGGAAAATTTGAGTTCACTGTTTCAGAGGTTCAGTCAATGGCCAGCAGACTCTATGCTCCTGGCTGGTGGTAAGGCTGAGCATCATGGCAGAAGGGCAAGGTGGAAGAAAGCTGCTCATTTCATGGTGGCCAGGAAGCAAAGAGAGAGGAGCACCCAGGGGACAAGACAACCCCCAAGAGGATGCCTCCAGTGACCCACCTCCTTAAGCCATGCCCACCTGGCTATGGTTGCCACCCAGTACAGTGGTCTTCTCAAATTATTAATCTATCAAATGGACTAATTCACTGATTAGGTCACACCTCCCATAATCTAATCATTTCACCTCTGAATATTCCTGCATTAACACAGGAGCTTTGGGGGACACTTCATATCCAAATCACAACAGCAACCAAACAGAATAGGACAAGAAGTTTTGTTTTTTTTTTAGATGCATTCCACCTCACAAATGAAAAGGGGAGATGTGGAACATCAACCTTGCAACCCTAATGATCTGATAGATGGAGATGGGGTGGTACTGTGGTGGATAACATCACAAAGAGAGAGACATCCAGACATTGTGACTCCTGATAAATAGACACTGCCTACCAAAAAGAGTGTTCTTGCACAAAGGTCAAAACTGAATCTGAGCAAGTGTTCGGAGTCCACTGCCAATTTATAGGCAATAATGAAGATGAGGAAAATATTCCACTACAACATGGGGATGTAACCTATAAAATTCAGACTGGGGGATGCATCACATCACCAAAAACTTGGTTCCTTCAACAAACAAATCATGTGGAGAAAAAAGATGGTAGAGAAAATTGTATATTAGTAGATACATAAAAAACTTGAATGCAATTTGTGGACCTTTGTTTGAATTCTTCTTCAAATAAAATATAAATAGCTGAATATTTGATGAATAATTATTAACTTTTAGATCTGATAATAATATTGTGCTTATCTTTTAGAAATACACTTATATTTTTTAATGAAATGATGTCTGGAATTTGCTCCAAAATATACAAACAGGGAAGTGGATGGGGCATGACTGGCCACAGGTCAAGGGTTGTTGGGTTGGCTGTAGGAATTCAATAGACTATTTTGGGGCATAGTTATTCTCCATAAAAAATTACTATTTTATATACACACATACCAGGTCAAAGTTCCCATTGCTGATTGCTGATGGGAATGGAAAGTGTTAACAATCTTTTTTCTTTTCTTTCTTTCTTTTTTTAAGATAGAGGGAGAGAGTGAGAGAGAAAGAGAATAAATTTTATTGATTTTTCATCTGGCCTTTTTTTCTCAGACACCTACTTGTATATGTATATTGTATATGTAGGGTTCAAACCTGGGCCCTCACGCTTGCCAGACAAGCACTCCAACCACTGCGTCATGGCTCCAGACCCTGTTACAATCTTTTTAGAGGTATTTTGGCAAGATGTATTTTTTAAAAATCTTTCAACCCAGCAATTCTGCTCCTGGGGCTTTATTCCTTATAAACAGAAATACAAATACAAATACATGAGGCCTTGTGACGCAGATGTTTACCGTAACACTGTTTGGGAATTCCAAACTGGAAACAAACGAGTGTTCACAGCAGCAGATTTGGTAGATGCACCCAGTCCCCTCTAGTTAATCATTTCTTGTGAGTTATTGTGGTTTTTGCAGAGGCTGGAAATCTAAAGACATATCTCCCAGTCTCCCTTAAAGCTGGATTTCTAGACAGTGATTTATCTCACCAGTCAGATGTACTAATGCTGATTGGAGAGACACAACCAGGGTCTGGAGTCAAAAGTTCTGAAGGTAGCCGCCTAATCACCATGTTGCAGGTATGGCTGTGTGACTCTGGAGCTAGCAGCTGAAACAGTAGCTTCTGGCATATGACAGATAGCAGTTGCCTTGGGGAGCAAGTTCTGTAGGATTGTTGTGGGTGTGATCCCTGGAGGCCTAGCGAGAGCCTTTTCCTGGGCACCTCTAAGGATTGGTAAGTCCCCAATTCTCTAGATTAAATCCCTTTCTACTTAAAATGGCTACTGTTCCATAAGGCACTTCTAAGTGAGAAAATCAAAATACAGAAAAGTAATTGTATGATTTTGTAAAATAATGACCTGCACTCAAAGATCTGTATAAATACATGGAATTTATATAGGATTTTATGAGCTTGGGGAAAATATTGAAGTTCATGCACTAGGTTATAAATACTGATAGCAGGCATACAGCTAAGGTGAGGGAAAGGAGCTAACAAGGAGAAAGGAGGTGAGGAGGGAATGTGTTGATGAAAAAAAGAAAGCATGAATGATCCTATATAGAATTACTTGTGTAACTATATGTGTATGAATAAAGAATGCTGAAAGGATAACCAACTGTTCCTTTTGAAATAGATAGGTGGGATTTATTTTCTTTATATATGTATATAATGATCACATCTTTACACTAAGTATTTATATATGATCAAGAAAAACAGTATCTCATTGTGGAAAAGAAGTAGGGTCGGGGGGAATCTTGCAATTTACCATAGTAACAAAAGCAATTAAGATACTTAGGAATAAAATCTATAGAAGTCTAACAAGATCTGTATTGGGTAAATAAATGGAAACTTTATGCAATACTAAGGGATTATAAGTCTCAGTATAATAAAGATGGCAATTTTCCAAATTAACCTATAAGTTCAAAGTGATTCTAATAAAATCTGAAATTTTCACAGTATGGACAAACTGGTCTCTGAATAATTCACACAGAAGAGTGAAGAACCTTGTATGATGGCAAGACAGTTTTGAAGATGAATAAGCAACGAGATCACCCTATCAGATATGAAGATGTAATAAATCATCAATAATTAAAACAGCAAGGTATTGCAGAGAGAGATAATGTGTGTAAACAGACTAGAAAGAGTATAATCAGACCCCCCCATAGAAGGGAGCTTGGTGAGTGACAGACACAACATTACATATTATTGGGAAGGACAAGACGGCAAGCAAGCATGTATATCTGGTTTCCTTTCAGAACCCATCCTGGAAATACTACACAATAGGCATATGGATAACAGAATATAAAAACATGCAGAAACTTTTGGGAAGAACAGGAAATGGTTAGGTACCATGGGTATATGAGGAGGAAAACATCGTTTTCTTCTTCTTTCCCGGACATTGTTCTGGGTGAGTTACTGCTTATCTCATCACCTCTATAGGGTAGAAGAGGAGCAGTGTGCCCAGTGCCACTGAATGTATGAATAATGTTATGGCACAGCTGTAATCTGGCTGATGTGTGGAGCAGTTAACAACAGGTTCAAATCAATGTTTTTGAGCCTTGAGTAGACCTTGCCCTTTCCCAGTCCTAAGGGAGGAAGCTCCTGAAAAGGAGCAGAGCTCAAGAAAAAAGATAGCTAGATCAAGTCTAGACTGAAATAATGGAGGTTATTAGTCTCTGAATATTTCTCATTACTACAACCACCACCCACTTCATCACGCACATTTGATAAACTCATCAGAAGGAGTCTAATGTAGAGTCTGGATTTTAGTTTCCTCTCCCAGGTATGCATCATCTGGCTAGATAGCTAAAATCCCCAGGGTAACATGAGGAAATTAATGATACAAATGAGGTGCACAATCCTAACGAAGTCTGTGCTAAAGGAAGCAGAATCAATGGGCCAAACGGACAAGAATTTAAAATACACATAATAAACATGTTTAACAAGATAAGGGACAGTACTGGAAATATGAAGCAAGAGCAAACAATTATGAAGATCAAACTGATGGTAATATAACCATGGAAATCAAGCACTCAATAAGTGATTTAATCACAGAATAGATATAAAGGATGAATCAGGGAGATGAAAGCTCAGATTGTGAAAATTTTCCCAGCAGAATTAAGAACAGAGATGGAAAACATAAAAATTAAAGAACATAAAAATTTGGAGCTGCAGAGGTGGCTCAGCAGTAGAGTGCTTGCTTGGCATGCACGAGGACCCAGGTTTGACCCCCAGCAACACATATACAACTAAGTGTCGGAAAAACAAAACCCAGATGAAAAAATAAATAAAACTGACTCCCTCTTTCTCCTTCATTTTCTCTTTAGAAAAAAAGTAGAAGTGTAATGGGATCACAGGAGAGAGAGAGAGAGAGAGAGAGAGAAAACAAATTATAAGAAATATTTAAAGAAACAATAATTGAGAATTTTCCATAATAAGAAAAGAACAAAAGTAAGACTGCCCACTTAAAAAGCGGATAAAGCACTAACAGGAGACATTAAAGTCAAAACCAAAACCAGAATCTCCTATATCCATTAGAATGAATGAAATTTAAGATAATCAAAGTCAACAAAAAGTTCTAAAGACTTCTAGGAGAAAGTATGACTTTCAAAGCAACAAAGATCGGCTCTATGATTTTTTTTTTTTTTTTTTTTTTTTTTTTTTTGAGACAGTCTCAGTAGGTTCCTTAGAGCCTCACTAAATGATGGACTTCTTCCTCCTCTTCTTTTTTTTTAAGAGAAAAGGAGAGAGAGAGAGAGAGAGAGAGATTAATTTGTATTGAGTTTTTCACAAGGATTTTGTTGCTGCTGGGGTTTGAAACCCCGTGCTTGCGCATTCAGGCAAGCTGTAACCCCTGAGCCACTGCTACAGGCCCCAATGATGGAGTTCTTAAAAAAGTTACACTGGAAACTATATGAAGGAATAACAAGTTCAACCCTAAATTTTTATATGGCTACTATCATGCTTACATTTGCTTTGTCTTATACTTTCAATTTTGCTTTCATTTCTGAAATGATTACTTTTTCTGAAGTTCTGCCAATTCTTATTTCATTTCCTCCTGTTATCTCATCTTGTCCCTAAGCTTTTACTTCTCTGCTCAGTGCTCTTGATTTCAATAAATAGCTACAATGAGTTATAAAAATTCATGGCCAAATATTTAGTCACAATTTCTGTGAATTCTATGGCAGTGTTTTAAGTTTAGAGTTTTATTTTTCTATTTTTTTTTTATTTTTCACCCTCAAAATAGTATTGATCCTCTGCTGGTATTTCTTTTCTTTTTCGTTTTTGTGTTACTGGGGATTAAACCCAGAGCCTTTCGTGTGTCAGCACTGAGCTTCATCCCATACCTTTTTAAAAATTTTTGAGACAAGGTCTCTAAGTTGCCCAGGCCTGGAACTTGAAATTCTACTGCCTCAGTCTCCCAAGTGGCTGGAATCACAGGTGTGCACCATCACATCTGGGGTCAAGTGCTCTTTCTTGGTGACTCATTTATTTGTAGCAGATAAGGAGGGTTTTCCTGGATCAGCTATTTTCAGAGGGCTTATGTGTAAAAAGGGCTGGATTTTTCCTTGATTTTGTTTTGTGCATTAATTTGTTTAGTATTTATTTCTCTATATTAGTAGAGATTAGTATTTACTTCTCTAGTTTTTACTTCTACACACACACACACACACGCACACGCATAAGGCCCATGGATTCTCTTCCCATTTTTACAAACTAAGGATTGAAAACTGTCCCCTCTGTGTAAACTTTTATCTTTGAGCAGTGTACCCTGCGCTTTCTGCTGTATGGAGCCACAGCATCCCATTTCTTCTCACATGCACTTCTGCTTGATAATTACTGCTTTAGGCAGTCCTTCCAGCTATTCTGGGGCTTGGTTTCAGAACCATCTCTTAGGATCCCCCTCAAATGGAGTTTGTATACTTCTAGTTGGTTTTATAAATGAAAGGGGGGAAAGGGCAACTTTACACTGCCATTGTGACATTGAAAGCTATCATTAAAATGAAGATATTCAAGTTTTCAGTTATTAGACAAAGATACCCTGAAATTGACATCAGTCAGAAGAAAAATATAAAGGGTATCCAAGCTATGAGTATTATGAAGCAAGAGACACCAATCCAAAGCTAAAATTCTGTATGACATCAACTCAGCAGGAGAATACATCAGTTATATGCCCACTTCCTTGGGTGTTGGGAGCCTTCTCCTTGGAAACTAGCTTTTTGTGCTAGAGTTGTTGCAATCATGTCTCCTCATTTGGCTGGTGCTGGGGCTCTATGTCCCTCAAAGACACACTTGCTTATTTGTCTTTAAATGCTTAATATGGGGCTGGTAGGGTGATTGCTTGGCATGCATGAGGTGCTGGCTTTGATCCCCAGCACCACATATACAAATAAAGGAAAAACAAAAACTAGATGAAAAAAAATGACTCTTTAAAAAATGCTTAATATGTAGCACACAGGAGAATATAAATTGTAAATGAATAGTCAATGAAGAGTCACTAGGTCACTTGGCTCCTGATCCACTGCTCTTGCTCTTCTAATGCACCATGTTATTCAAATGAACTTTCTCACAGACTTAATATATCATTACTTTCAAATGTTTTGTTAAAACTGATAATATCCCATGAACTTTTCTAAAATTTTGGCAGAATATATAAGACTACAATTTAATCTTTTACTCTGTCTGGGTATGTTGGGGGTTGAGGAGTTGCTTTATGTATTTATAGTCATTCATTATTACCAATATCTGACTAAACAGACTTAGATTGGTTGGGATGTGGGGAGGAAAGAGGTGTTGACAGTGGACTGCATCTCTAAGTGACAAAATGATCATTAGTTTTGTAGTGGAAGGGTGGAGTGACAGAATATACATCATGGCTCTAAACAGTGAAGATTTATTTATTCAAATACGTATCTGTCAATTTGCTATAGTTTCTATCTCATCTTCTACTATTCTATCTTCCTGTCCTAAGATAGCAAGTGTAATAGTATCAACTGGGCTAATAAAGAGAAAGAAGGAAAATATCAATTTTTCTTCATCCATTAAGACTCTGGGTTTAAAAATTATTTTTCCTGTACTCCTTTTTTCTTGCCAAGCCACAAACTACTACCCTTCAAGATGGTCTGTTCTCCTTGTTTTGGAGAAGTTGATTGATAATATTTGTTTTTGGTCTATCCTACTGTGAGCCTAGAGCTCAAAGCCAAGTATAGAATAATCTGGCAAGGATGGTAGAATGGAAATAAGTACCTTGGCTGTGTTCTCCCTACTGAGCAGCTGATATTTCTTGTTATACATTTGAACAAATGTGTAAGGCCCCTACTCCTACTCCGAAGGGAACCATGTTCTCCTCCTGGATGGTCTGTAACACTTCTGCATATTTTCTTGGGTTCTCCATGGAAAAATGAGACTTCTTACCCTACAGGCCAAACAGAAGATAATGCTGGGATCCCGGCAGGCTCAGAACTCACTTTGAATGGCAGTGTCAAGGGAAGAAAACCACATGTAACTTTCTCCATCAATTTTGTTTTTTAAGAGCGGGGGACAGAGAGAGAGAGAGAGAGAGAGAGGGAAAGAATTTTTAGTTTTAGTTTTTTGTGTGGCTTCTGTTGCTCTGATATTTCATTGTGTATGTGTGCTGGGGTTTGAACCCACGTCCTCACATATGCCAGGCAAGTGCTGTAACCACTGAGCCACTGCTCCAGCCCCTCTCCATCAATTTTAATAACAAGTTTCCATAAAGACTTTTGGTATAATTGGCTAAGTGACAGGTAGGGAAATTGTTTTAACTAGCATTATACCACATACTGAAGAGATTTTAAAGAACAATGTGTGGCTTTCATAAAGTAAAAATGGAACCTTAGCTATCTAGTACAAAATACAAACACACAAAGACCAACTATATAATAATTATTATAATCTATTGTTTATAGCTTACTAAGCATTTTCATGTTATCTTACTTAATCCTCACAACACATCCCAGAGGAAATCCCTCATTATTAGAGATACTAGTAAAGAATGGCATAGAACTGTCTTTTTGTGACAGATTGCGGCCCCATGTGTTCAAGTGGTCATGATATTCAGCTGACACAGGGAGATGAGATAACATAATGAAGAAAGTAGACTGTGAGTTATAGTTGCGGGCTTAACGTTTTGGTAAGTGAACTTAAGCAAGTGTCTGAGTGTTTTGATTTGCTTCCATATTATGTTTTTTATATTTCCATTCCTTATGGCCTCAGGAGAAGACTGGGCTTCAAGGAAAGTAAGTGCTTGGGGTAAATAAGAGTTTGGGGTAAAATGTGAGCCCTCCTGTTAGGGATGGCTGATTACTTATTTAGTCAGAACCGTAGCTTTTGGGGAAATGGCTCATGTCACCCTAGGCAGGATCTAGACTGCCCCAAAATGCCCTAACATGGTGTCAGTCAACAACAGGAATAACAATGTGAATATCATCTGCAAACTAAGTACAGCCCTAATACAATCTGAAGTATAATATGACAGCTAAGATAGCCAATGCAGTCTTGGTCCATTTCTAAACAACTATAACAAGACTACAGAAAATGATATTCTAACTGTACTCTGCTTGATCAGATCACATTCAGAGTTCATTGATCACCAAGTCATCAACAAACTGACAGCCATCACAAAGGACAAACAGGATGGTAAGGGCTGCCGGGCATGGTGGTGCATGCCTGTCATCCCAGTGACTCAGGAGGTTAAGGCAAGAGGATGACAGTTCAAAGCCAGACTCAGCAACTTAGCAAGGCCCTAAGCAACTTAGTGAGACCCTGTATCAAAAAGGTTTTAAAAAGGGCTGGGGGTGTGGCTCAGTGATTAAGTGCCCCTAAAGTCAATCCCTGGTACCAAAAAAAAAAAAAAAAAAAAAAAGCACTGAAATGCTGTCATAAGTCAGACTTCCTACATTTACCCCTCCCTCAAATCAGTGAGGAAGGCTGATGGGATGAATTACTCTGCACTGGTGACATGGTTTAAAAAAAATAAACTTTTTTGTCCTATCTCCCCTCCCAAATATTTAAGAATCTATGACTTCTCTATAGCACAAGTCAAGTGAGCAAATGTTGCTAAGCAAGTGAATTTTGCTTCAGAAATAATAGGAATAGGAGCTGGAGTGGTGGCTCAGTGGTTTCAGTGCTTGCCTTGCATGTGCAGGGATGCTAGTTTGTTCACACCCTACCACACACACAATGAAGTGTCTGAGCAACAAAAGCCACATGAAAAACTAAATAAAATTGATTCTCTCTTTTAAAAAAATAAATAATAGGAATAAAGAATAAAAGTTAGGGGGCCGGAGTGATGGCTCAGTGGTTACAATGCTTGCCTGGCACACACGAGGACCTAAGTACCAGATACACAACTAAGTGTCAGAGCAATGAAAACCAAATGAAAAACTAAGTACAATTGATTCTTTTTCTCTCTAAAGAATAAAATAAGAATAAAAGTTAGAATAAAAGTCTCAATAAACAAACTGCTGCAGGAAATTAGCATCAAGAAAAAAATCAAGTGAAGCCTAAATGATCTGTCAGAGACTTAAGTTGGACAGTAGTTATTAATAACACCTACTATCTAATAGTCACCAAACATCATGGGGAATAAAAGTTGAATAAACCCTGGTCTCTGCCCTCATGAAGTATGAAAGGTAAGAAAAGCTGATATGTAAACATGCATAACAGAGTACTGTGGGTTGGAAGAAAATTAAGAATTTGTCAGGAAAAGCCTAGGCAAAAGGACAATATGGACAAAAGGAGTACAGATGATGTGCTTGGGGTCTTACCAGTAGTAGGCTCACTACAGAAGAGATTCCTTCTTTGGGTATGAAAATGAGATAGACAACTTCAAAAGTCCTTTTGAAACTCAACTTGTAAATCTTCAGAAATCTCTACCTTGCCGTCTCTGGTAATTCTCTTGTGAGGTCCAGCTTAGGCCAACTACTTAAGTAAAACTGTATGCCGTTCTCTACAATTGGTGTATTAAAAACATTGAGAGATGGGCTGGAGCAAAAGCTCAGCGGTTACAGCCTTTGCCTGGCATGAGCGAGTATGCAAGTTCAAACCCCAGCACCACGTACACAACAAAGTCTCAGAGCAACGAAAGCCACATGAAAAACTAAATAAAAAAATTGATTCTATCTTTCTCTCTCTCACTGTCCCTCTCTATTCAAAAAACAAAAAACAAAAAAAATACCACATTGAAAGAAAATGTGGGGCTTTGCTGTGTTTTTCAGGTGTACTGTATAGCCTTAAAAATCTACTAGCTTAAGCAATTCTGTCTAGAAATCTAGAAATTAATAGATTTAAAAAATTATTAAGAGGGCTGGAATGGTGGCTTGGGGGTTATGGCAGTACATGCAAGTACACAGGTTCAAACCTCAGCACCCACATACACAACTAAGTGCCAGAGCAACAAAAGCCATGTGAAAAGCTCAATAAAAATTCTCTCTCTCTCTCTCTTTAAAAAACAATTATTAAGGTAGTGTTACTTCACAAATAGAATTCAGCTTTACCTGATACTTAAATTCTGAACACCTAAACAAAAACTTTGAAAAGGTACCTTTAACCTAATAATTAAAACTTAAGTCAATTTTGTCACTCTTTGAAACCTTGCTCTGCTTTATTTTTCTTCACAGTATTTGCCATGTCCCATTGTGATATAACATCTTTGAAGACAGAGAATGCCTGTCATGTTCACTGTTGTATTTTCGAGCCTATCATGATAGTAACTGGCATACATTAGAGCTTCCATTTCATTCATTGATTGAATGAATGAACGTTTAGCTGCAGGGTCACCCCACAATGTAATTGTGCTTAATCAGTTGTGATTTGGCTGCATGTCTTGCCACCTCCAGAGACGTTGCAACTCTACCCTCCTTTTCATGTAGTTGAAGCAGGTCTTTATAATTTTTAAGGCACTTGATATAAATAAAATGCCATCATTAGTGAAAAGAACAGATTTCTGGAAAAAGATTTACTGAATTCCAACAGTGATAGAAATGAGGAAATATGTATCAAGTACGTCTTTGGTTCTTTAGCCCTGTTCCTTTTCCTCCTCAAGACAGGCCACAGAAACAATTTCTTTTCCCCAAGGCATGTCATAGAAACTAAAAATATACTATAATCTTCCCCCTATAATTTTGTTTTAGAGATGGTCATCAAAAAAATTTTCTCACCTACCTTGTCTGATAGTAGATCCTAAGACTCCCATTGCAGTTCTGCCTCATACCCCGGAGGAAGAAATTCTATACAGAGAGGCCAAGAAAAATCTGAACAGACAGGCTTTGCTGGGTTTCCCCACTGAGTCTATTAGCATCAGATCGGATCCTTTATGCCCAAACACATTTCTACACACTTCAATCATGTGCAAAGAGGTTTCAATAAACTCTTAGCACAGAGCTGAGAGCTTCTGAATAGCTGACCACGTGGAGGCTTATAGGAAGGTAGGCAAAAACTCCTTATGCCTTGAGGGCACGCCCCAACACCAAGGGGACAAAAGACCGTACAGTCAAGACCCTTCCAGACATTGCCCTATGTATATAGATCTTCATCTGGCTATTTATTTATATCCTTTAGAATATCATTTATAATAAATGAGTATATGTGTTGCTTTCCTGAATTCTATGAGCTTCTTTTGCAAAAGGATCAAATCTAAGAAAAGGGGCTATAGGAATCCCAATTCAGAGCTGGTTGGCCATAACTTCTAGAGGCCTGAACTTGTGATTGGTATCTGAAGTTAGAGGCAATCTAGTGGGACTGAGTCCTCAGTCTATCAGTCTTTTGGTTTTACCTTCATATAGTATCAGAAATGAATTGGAATAGAGGCTGTCCACCTGGTGTACACTACAAAACAGATTGCTTGCTTGCTGGTGGGGAGAATTCCCCACACATTTTGGGAACACAGCAGTGATCTATGTTGTGAACATATAATAGGAGAAATACTTTATTTTCTCCCTATATCTTCGGAATTACAATACTCTAAAAATTTGCTTCTGCATACGAGTAGCAGCTGATACTTGGGAGTAGAAAGATGATGCAGTTTTCTTCCTTACATTATTATTTTGTGTTTTCAAACTTACATGTTGAAGAGTTGTGTCCTGTTACTGCCAAGTAAGAAATTCATAAATTAATTTATGAATGCTGGAAGACAGAACACTTAAAATGCTAATGAACAATTCTGTGAATAGTTACAATTCATTGAATACTTTTAGATCTAAAAAGTCTTTATCTGTAAAATCTGGAGATATCAGAGTCTAGTGGGATCCTTCAGAGGTTGTAACACTAACATCTAAAAATGCCAGCATGAAGAGTTCTGGGAATAACAGAACATTCTTTAATGCTAACGTCTAACCATGATTGTATTAGGCAAATGGCTTGTACTGAGTGTCAGTGACCCTGTAAGACTCAGCTTTCTAGGGGGAAAAACGTGCAGTTTACATGAAGGTGGTTATACTGGACAGTTAAGAAGTTCTGATTACAGAAAAGTAGAGAGCAGCATAGTTCATATTTACAGAAAAGTGAATGTTCTCAGCTAAATGCTGAAGAAAAAATTAGTCCAGAAAGGCAGAATGACAACTAGTACCAAGACTTGCAAACTCCATGATGTTCAATACAATAATAAAACCCCAAACATTTCTTATTTAAAAAAAAATCCCAAACATTTAAAAGTAAAACTTAGCTGTTAGCATTTGTCAGTCTGACTTTATTTATAAAATCCTTAAACAAGCATTCATGAAAAAAAAATTTCAAGGATTTTTAGAATCCATGTTAACTGAGAATGTTATCAATGTGTTTTACAAGGTGGCATTAACTGGCATATTTTCTTGTAAAAGAAATGTTTATACATCTCACCAAGAGCACAGGCCTGTAGTACAGAACATTCTATATAAAAACACAATGTCATTAAGAAATAAACAGTTATCCTAAAACAGAAAAGAAAGTCTAGTTTGAATTTAATACTTGTTCCTAGAGACTCCCTTCCCATTTATAAGAATAATCCGAAAATCCTTTCAACCTGTACCTTTAACCCAACAGTTAAATATTACTAAAAGAGCTCTATTTGGCAAGTACTAAATTAACACAATACCTTCCTAGTTATCTACAACTTTTTGTCTTAGTGATTGTTAATGTCTTAAGATCACTTGCTTTTATAAGCTCCAAAGTGTCAAAATATTCCAACAGTAAGTTTATTATACATACAATTTATTATTTCACACATAATTAACAATGTAAAGTTATTTCTTTAGAGAAACTTAAAATATACCTTCAATATAGCCAAGTTCTAATCTTAAAAAAGAGAAAGTACTCAATCTTCTTCTGATTTCATTTCTCCATAAGACCAGTCCGTAAGGACTTCTGGAGTCTAGCAATGTTGGCATCCAATGCTGCTAGGCCATTTCTGAAGTCTTGTTCATCACGAGAAGTGAATGTTGAAAAAGAAGAGATGCTCCAGTCTGACATCAAGTCAGAATTTAAAAAGCTGCCATCACAGATAATATTACTTTTCGCTTGAATACTGGTGCTGTGACAAGTTGATGGGCCATGACATGCAGCTTGTTTCTCTGGATCCTCAGGGGCAGCAGGGATCTTACCAATTGCTTCCTTTATTTTCTTGAGGAGCTGTTTGTCTTCCGTATCAGTTGTTCTGGAAAGTTTTTCAGGTGCATCTTCTGCTTCATTTTTTGAAGAACAAACTACAGGTACACACAGTTTATTTTCTGTTTCAGAGACAAGTGCATTATTGCTGACTAGCTGTCTTGTAGCAACACTTATCTGTGGCTGGGGGGATATTCTCTTAGAAAGTAGTGGATTCTTCTTAGCAGGGCTTCTAGCAAAAGGAATATAAATTGTTTCATCTAAATTACACTCATCTTCTATTAAAGTCATGGTTTCACACTCAGCATCAGAATCCTGTTTTGATAGGGTAGAAAGAATCCCAGGTGCAGATATTCCTTCCATGGCCCTAGTATCACTATGTGGAGGGCCTTTGGATGGTAAAACAGTTTCATAGGGTCTGTCTGGCTCTATGCTTTTCTCATTTTTAATTGTAGAAGGTGGCTCAGAATGTGTAAAACTATGATTTGTTTCTAACTTATTTAGGTAGGTCATAATAGATGTGTGGGGAGGGGCTGGGTCCTGTTGAAGCTGTTTATCATAAATGTTCAGAAGTGATTTGGTAAGGTTATTCCCAGGCTTGCAGCGAGCAGTGTCCACACTAAGATCTGAGAGCAGCTTTGCCATACTGTTCTGTAAAGTTCTGTCAAGAAGAATTCAGTAATTATTTTTTTTAACCTGTTTCGTTCATATTTACAAACCTCCATCTTTTAAAAAAGGACTTAAGGCAAGTATCTGGATCTTAATATGAAAACTAAAAGACAAAAACAATATGCTGCAGCAAGAGTAAATAAAAGATGAAAACCTTGGTTAGCACCAAACTATATCTAAAAGTAGAGGCTCATAATTCTTTTTCTCTTAAGATGTGGGAATCCTTTATTTCTAAGCAACACTGCAAACTGAATCTTTGAGTTAAAAAACCAGCATAATATAAATACAAAACAATATGGAAAATACTATATTCATTTGCTATGGATTCTGTTAAAAGTTATTTTCCTCACCAGGCATGGTGGCACACATCTGTAATTCTAGCTTCTCAGGAAGCTAAGGTCATCCTGGGCAACTTAGATCCTTTCCAAATTAAAATTTAGAAAGAGCTAGGGATATATTTCAGTGGTAGAACCCCAGGTTCCAAACAAACACCCCCCCCCAAAAAAAGAAAAAAAGTTCTACTCCAAATAGATATACTAAGGACAATACTGGAACAACAGATGATTACAGATGATTATCTGTCATAATTAGGTATAATCAACAGCTAGTTACTGGAAAAGTGTGATATAAGGAAAACCACCCAGGGCTAGAAGTTAGAAAAAAATGGAATCCAGTCCTATTGCCATTGTTAGCTATGATCTTGGGCAAATCATGTAGCGTTTCTGAATTTCAATTTCCTCAATTGTAAAATGTAGATACCTACTTTGGAATTACAAATACACAAGATTAAATAATAAGATACAAGAGTAAAATGCTTAGCACAGTTTCAGCCTAAATATGGAATCTTTTATTAATAGTCCTATTAAAACCATTTTATAGCCTTTAGTCTTCATTGAATCATATATGTTCTTGAAAAACATAAACATACCATTTAGAGAAAGGATCTCAACAAGTAATTAACAATAACAACAAAAAAATTACAACTGCCAATAAACATGTCTTAAAAGTTCTACTTTTAAATTATTTACATAATGTGGTGTTGAGGATTGAACCCAGAGCTTCACACAAGCTAGGCAAGCATTCTACCACTGCACTACCTCCCCAGTCCCCAAACTTTTAAAACTTTTAATCGGATAAACTAAAATTTCAAAATGTGATTTAATTTTTTTTTAATCGAATATAGCAAAATAAGAATAGTACTGGGAATTGAACCCAGGGCCTTGTACTTGCAAGCACTCTACCACAGAGCTATGTCCCTAGCACTTTTTACACGTTTGTTTTGAGATAGGGTCTCACCAAATTGCCAATGCTGGCCTCAAACCTGCAATCCCCCTGCCTCAGTCTCTGCAGTAGTGGGGATTACAGGTGTGCAACACCTCCCCTGGAATATTCCATATCCTGTAACCCACAAAGGTGCCATTCCAGGAATTTATCCTCCTGCTATATACAAAGAGATTGTACTCAAGAATATAGTTATAAAGATACTGATAATAGAAAATTGATGAACAACATACTTACAAAAGGTATATGTAAAAGAAAAAAGATGTATATTTCTCTATCTTTGATTTAAGTAAATTATGGACAACAGCATGACAGCTATTTAGGGGAAATATACATTATATAAGGATAAGTTTTAAAGAGGCTATAAATAATATGGATATAATATTATCTTTATAAAATAAGTACTTACATATGTAAACATAAAATACTAAAAGGAAATCTCTATACTAAATGGTTAGCAGTGATGGTATCTCTAGATATAGAATGATTTTTTTCTTCTTATAAAAGGAAAGTTAGAAGGGTAGATAGAAGTGTTCCACTGTGACCATGCCACCTAGCACCTTGAGCTGGTATAGTGCCACCCAGCACCAGTGTTCTGCAACAGGTTTCCCTAATCTAGAAGACAAATTCAAGTCCTAGAATATCTGCAGGTAAGAGTATCTAGCTCTGCCCAACCAGAGCTAAGAGTGGTGACCCTGCCCAGCATCACAGCGCTGCATTAGACTTTCCTAGGCCAAAAGGAAAGTGCATTCACCCTGTATGTCCATATCCAATGAGGAGGCCATCTAGCCCCACCCAACCCCAGTGGCTAAGTGATAATCCCACCTACCCTTGGTGCTCAGATTAAGGTTTTCCAGACCAGGAGGCAAGTGTGCATCCACACTTACCTGCAGAAAACAACATCTAGCCCTGCCAGAGCGGAGTGGCAAAGGAGTGACCATACCCAAACTCAGAGTTCTGCATAAGGAGATAATAACTAAAAATTTTCCAAATCTGGGAAAAGACAGCAAAATTCAAGTATAGTAAACTCAAGAGTTCTTCCAACAAATTCAACTCAGAATTCACCAAGACACATTAAAATCAAATTATCAAAAGTCAAAACAGAAGAATTCTGAAAGTATCAAGGGCTAACAAACATATCATACAAAATGGATCCCTGATGGAGCCAGCAGTGGATTTCTTGGCAAAATCCATGTGGGCCAAGAGAGAATGAATAGAATGATATAGTCAAAGAACTGGAAAAGGGCTGGAGCAGTGCCTGAACAGCTGGAATGCTTGCCTGACATACACAAGGACCCAGGTTCAAACCCTAGCACCACATACAACTAAGTGTCGGATAAACAAAGGCCAGATGGAAAAAGAAAGAAATAAAAACCATATGATTAAAGCACTAGAAGAAGCTTTTTGCTTGACAATATAGATATTTAGTAACTGAAATAATTAAATATTTGGGTGTTTCACACATATATACTTGGAACATAGTATGTAAAAAATGTTGACTAAGCAAACAAATCCATCATCTATTTCTCAAGTACAAAATACTAAGATTTACTTAGAGTAAATTAGGCATAGAGTTGTTCCAGAAACTGTATGCTATTTTAGCTAAAACAATGCCATATACAAAAAGGAAAGAAAATCCAGCTAAAATTAAGAGATAAGAGTTCAAGTACCAGTTTGCTATTAACTTTCTATTAATACTTTACTTAATTTGCATGGCCTTAGTTTCTCCATATAAGAAAATGCAGATATTAAAATCTCTCCATAGATGAAGACAGATCAAAATGACAATATGGGTAAGAGACTTTGAAAACTATCAATGTACTTAATAAATAAAAGATATCAGCTCATGATTTCAAACCCATAGAAAAGCTGAATTTAACAATATGAAGAAAAGGATTGTGAGAGGAAAAGAAAACTACTAGGCAATTATTCAGATATGCTTGAGGCTAAGAACCATGCCCCTTAGGATAAGGAAGGTGATGCACACAGTTAACACCTAAGCAACTCTCATAGCTCTTGACCACAGCGATCTGTTGGCCTTTTTGCTTTGCTTCCTTTAACTTTTTTAAATGGACTGTATATCATACGTATTTCAAAAAACTTTTAACAGCTTATTGACATATAATTTACATACCATATGTCCTTTTAAAAAGGGCACAATTTGGTGGATTTTAGTATATTCGTAAAGTTGTACACCATTATTTAATTTCAGAACATTTCCATCAGCCCCAAAAGAAAGCTTGTACCCATTAGCAGTCACTACAACCACTGATCTACCTTATATATTAATGTGGATTTGCCTATTGTGGACATTTTGTATAAATGGAATCATACAATATGTAGCCTTTTGGTATTGGCTTCTTTTTTACCATAAATATTTGGTACTAACAAAGTTTTCACCCCAAAATTACTCATCAGAAAACAGGAGATACTCCTTTGGAAAGATTATGTGGGCTTTATAAATAGGGACATTCTCTCTCTTACTTTACTTTGAAGAAATACAGATGTCACAAAGGAACAGACTGATAAAATATGTCTCCAGATTTTTTTTTCCAATTTCTGAACAATAAAATCATTCAAAAAGCACCAAAAATGGTATAAGCCAGCATTTAGAAATCTGACTAGGACCTAATCAATTATAATTCTACATGAATAAATTTCTTGTATTATATGTCTTTCTTTTCCTTCTATTAGAAGCTGGAATGAAATTATTCTATGAAATATAAATGTGAGGGGCTGGAGTGGTGGCTCAGCAGTTACAGTGGTTGCCTGGCACATGCAAGGACCTAGGTTTGAACCCTAGCACCACATACACAGCAAGTAAAATCAGATGAAAAACGAAATAAAACTGATTGATTCTCTCTCTCACTGTTCCTCTTTAAGGAAAAAAAAAAAAGAAATATAAATGTGAGAAAAAGAGCAATATTTCTGTATTAACAGATTATTAGTTTCAAATGTCTATGAAACTAAATTACCTGGTTAATTCTCTCAGTCGAGTCACCTCAGCATCACGCTGACGTAGTGTTATTCCCAATATCTGATTTTCCTTTTCAGCAGTTTCTAACTTAAACCGGGAGTTTTTCACATTGACCAAGGCTTCCTCCAGTTCTAAAACAACCAAAAAGCTTCAGTTTCTCATTTCTTTTTTAAAAATGTGACTACAACTATAGTCCAAATACATACCGATTTTTATTCTTGTTGTCTCAATGTCAAATTGCTGTTTAGTTTCAAGAAGTGTTTGGTCTTTGTCTTTAAATATGCTAGCAAATTTTTTGTTTTCATCTTTCTGATTCTCAATCACTTTTAAGAGCTCTTCATTTTTACTCTGCAGTAATTCCTGGCTCTTCAGTGACTCCTGCAATTGATTTTGCAGTGACATGTTCAATGACTGAAGGGAAAACACTGTAAGAGAAAGTAGATCAATTATTTCTGAATTTTAAAAATACAGACCTCAAAAACATCCATTTTCAGTAAAAGCCCTGGGACTTGCTGATTTTGCTTAAAAATTATGTGTATGTGCAATCCTATATAAATACTAAATTTATTTTTAGAAACTGATTGACAGAGCCATGCCTTTCTTCTTCAATTGATATTGTGGGCATTAAATCATTTTTACCTTTTTAAATGAAAGAAAAACACATGTGCAAAATAAAAAATTCAAATGCCACACAATATCAATGATAATACCTAATGATTCTCTATTAAGTATCTCTCTTCTTCCTTGCCCCAACTCTTCTCCCAGTGGCAATCACTATTAATTTTGGTTATCTTTCTTAAAAAACTTTTGCAAATAATATTTTATATAAAATTATACATATATTTAAAGATAAAAGAACCATATGATACCCAGTTTCTAACTGCCTTATTTTCCTCCATAAGACTGTTAGGTATAGCACACAGAGTCATTACATTCTTTTTCTTGGCTATAAAAGTACATGGCACCATTTCATTTAGCAAACACAACCTTGAGTCAATGTTTACTATATATGAAAGACACTGTATTAGAACCTAGTTATATAGCAGTGAACAACATAGACATGGTCCCTGATCTCACCAAGCTAGCACTCAATAAGCAAATATAAATAGTAGTAAATACTTTTTAAAAAAGTAAGATAAATGAACAGGAGAATAAAAAGAAAGAAGCTACTCAGAGTGGCAACCACTGATCTCCAGATTTCCATTTTTAACTCTCCTCTTTCACCTTCCCTTATCACCATCTTTTGTTCACAGTGGAAGCAGATTTTGTTGTAATTGCAGATTTTGTCTGCAATTACTCTGATGAAGGTAAACATTTACATAAAGTACTTGGTCTGTTGAATGTACATATTGCTTTGTAAGAGGTACTTACATATTAAGAAAATCAGCCCTGTCATGTCATATATTACAAAAAATTTTCCCTATTTTCTTGATGCTTTTTTGAATGTATTTTATTGTTCAGAAATCGAAAACAAATATTCTGGAGACACGTTTTATTAATCTGTTCCTTTGGAACACCTGCATTTATGTCAGGCTTAGGAAAAGCTCCTGAGAACATTAAAAAAAAAAAAGTTCTCATTTTTTTCTTCTATTACAGTTTTTTGCTCTATTAAGCTGTGATTTGGGGCTGGAGCAGTGGCTCAGTGGTTATACGCTTGCCTGGCATGTGCAAGGATGTGGATTTGAACCCCAGCACCACATACACAACGAAGTTTGGAGCAATGAAAACTACATGAAAAACTAAATAATAAAATTGATTCTCTCTCTCTCACTATCCGTCTTTCATTAAAAAACAAAAAAGGCTGTGACCCATAAGAACAATTTGATGGCTCAAGCCTGAAGTCACAGCTACTATGGAGGCTCTCCTGAGCCCAGGATTTCAAGACCAGTCTGAGCAACACAGTGAGACCCTGTCTCAAAATCAAAGCAAAAAAATACAAGATAAAAACAATTTGGCAATATCTGTCAAAATTGCGACTGCATATACCACTTGGCTCATCATTTCTATTACTATAAATTTATCTTGCAAAATGCTCGCATATTTGCAAAAAGACATATTTATAAAGTATTTTCATTGCATTGTTGTTTGCATTGAGGAAAGGGGGGTAGTGTTGCAGTGTCTTCCAGAAGATCTTAAATTTATTATGCTAGAGCCACACAAGAAGAAAAGAAGCTATAAAAGAGTAAAAAAAAAAAGCATACTTAATGCATTTTGACAGAAAAAAATGTACACTATATTTAAAGTGAGTAAATATAAATTTTGGAAGAGTATATAAAGTACAATCTCAGTACACATAAATTTATTGGCCTTGGCACAATACACACCTAGAGGTGTGTGCACTAATCTTTGATTTTTCTGCACTATTTTATATTTTAAAAGGAGCACTATACCTATTTTTAAGTTGATTTAAAAAAATCCCCTTGGACTAAATAATTTTTAAAAAGATCAATTCTTTAACAACATTTTCAGAGCCACGAAGACTTTAATGTCTGTTCTTAAAGTTCTTTTACCTACATTCAAGGTTGCATGACAAAGGGCTAGATGACCTTTGAGTTTTTTCTTGTTCTCTGAGTCGCTGGTTCAATATTCTCAATTGCCTAAAAGAAAATAGTGAAGAACTATGTATGAATGCAAGAATCCCAAGCCTGGGGCTGGAGTGGTGGCTCAGCGGTTACAGTGCTTGCCTGGCGTGGGTAAGGATGTAGGTTCAAACCCCAGCACCATGTACACAACAAAGTGTCCGAGCAAGGAAAGCCACATGAAAAACTAAAATTGATTCTTTCTCTCTCACTGTCCTTCTCTCTTTAAAAAAAAAAAAAGAATCCCAAGCCCATTTTATAACCTTATCAAAAAAGACAAAACAGCATAAATGAATATAAAACAACAAATCTCATCAGAATGTATAACTATAAAGCATCATTAAAAAATGTAGGGGGACTGGAGCAGTGGCTTAGCGGTTACAGCACTTGCCTGGCATGCGCGAGTTCGCGAACTCAAACCCCAGTGCCACATATGCAACAAAGTCTCGGAGCAACGAAAGCTGCATGAAAAACTAAATAAAAATGGTTTCTCTCTTTCTCTTTCTCACTCTCTCACTGTCCCTCTCTCTTTAAAAAAAAAAAAAAGTGGGGATAAAAACAAAAGCAAACAAACACAAACAGTGGTACACAAACACTACCTAGTAGAAGAGTGCAAGTCCATCTCACCTCAAAAACAAAAAAGACAAATACTGAATGAACAAAACAACAACAAAAGTGCACTATTGCTAAGATGATTTTTTGAAAGATTGCTTAGGACAGCATAAAACTTACCCTTACTCAAAAAAGATAAAACTTTTCTTTCTCTTTGCACCCCCACCCCCATTTAGTGATTTCTTTCTTGTTCATTTTTTCATTATTATTTCCTTTTGCCATTTCCTTTTTTTTTGGGGGGGGTTTGTTTTCCTTCTCTGCATCTTCATTACTATAGTTGATCATCTACTTTTTAAAAGATCAATCATTACTATGAACTAGAGTACCTGCAGACCCCTGAGTGCTATCAGATATGTTTTTGCTTGATGTTTGCCTTACACAGACAAAACTGGGAAACACAAATCTAGGCTTCTAGTAATTTTCTTATTAGATGAAAAAGTTAATGGCTATTTAATAAGAATGAGAATAAGTAGCAACATTGCCCTAAAATGAACTTCGCAATATGTAGCTTTTCACCAATGGGAACACATAAAAGTGTTTATTTCTAAGAAGGTACTGCTTAGGAAAAAAGAAGTTATCTCTAGCATCCTTCTAGAATGTCTTACCTAAAAATATTCCTCATTAGAATACTTTTTTTTTTTAAACGAGAGAAAGGGACAGTGAGAGAAAGAGAGGATCAATTTTATTTAGTTTTTCATGTGGCCTACATTCTTTTGACACTTAGTTGTGTATGTGGTGCTGGAGTTTGAACCCATGTCCTTGAGCATCCCAGGCAAGTGCCAGAATCACTGAGCTACCACTCTAGCCCTAGAATACTTACTTTTGTTATTGAATCTAAAATGATAGTATCTATACTTCATATCATTCACATGTTTTAAACATAAAATATACAAACAACAAATCCCAAAATACACTTTTAGGAAGATATCCAAAATATCTTTAAGTGAGAGAGACATTCCTAAGCAAGACTCAAAATCTAGCAGCCATCAAGTAAAGGAATACAGGATTTAAGTACATTAAAATTTGAAGATTGTTCTAGAAATTGAAGGCGTGGAAGAGAACATCTACCATGTATACAATGGGTAAAAGATATACAACATTTAAAGAGCTACAAATGTAAGGAAGTCAACCTAGTAAAAAATAACAAAGGACAGAAAAGGCAATTGACATAAGAAATTGAAATGGTCTTTAAGTATTTGAAAAATGCTTAGTCTGCAAATTTAAAACAAGGAAATATTTTTTGGTCACAGGATTGACAGAAATTAATGAAGTAACTTTTTTTTGGTGACAGTATAGGGAAATGAATTCTCTCAAGTGATGAGAGTCTTGGTATAACCACTTTGGATGACAAGTTGGTAATACTCCACAAAATGTATAATGTTCATAATCTTTGACAAAATAATTTTACCTATAGGCTATCTATACTCAGAAATAGCTGTACATGTGCCAAAGCATCTAAAGCCTTATGCATATAAATAAAACATGCATTATTTAATAATAAGAAGTTGCAAACATAGTGTATGGCATATCCATATAATAAAATATTAATACACAGGTATTAAGAATTAGTCATTCATGCATACTGACTGACATGAAAAGAGCTCCAAAACACATTAATGATAAGGTGAAAAAGAACAAGCTGTATAACAACAGAATTCTAATTTTCTGAAAAGGTTTCCCTTTCATAACGGAGTACACGTCTAGAAAAGGCAACAGACTAGTGACCTTGAACACCAAATGGAATGGTTCTTTCAGAATCTTTCAGAAAACAGCAAGCGCCCAGGCCCTCTTACACAGCAAGTGTGTTAGAAACGCTTTGTTGACAACCATCTTGTATGCCCCTGTCAGATTCTTCTTTTCCCACTTTTCTTCACTGCAAGTCTTTCCTTCCTACCCTCCTACTCTTAGCAGAATACTCTCCTATTTTCACTAAAAATATGATTTGGGACTGACTCTAACATCCTTTGGTCCTTTGGTACCTGTTTACCTATATGTATATTAACCCTCAGTTCTCTCCTCTGGTCTCAGAGAAAAAGAAGTTTCACCTACACCCCAGATGCTATCTCCTCCTACACTCTAAGGACCCTGTATCTATCCCATTCTCCTTAGTTTTGTATCTGCAGCTTCTCCCACTAGGTTGGTTGCTGTGCCTGAGCTGAAGAGCATATTCAAACTCCTTCCATATTTATGAAAACACTCACTCCAGCTTAAACTTGCCCATATAACAGTTATTCTCTTCTTCCTGCTTTCAGGCCCAGGCTTTTAAAAAGTGACTATTCTATGAGAAGCAATGATATGTGATTAAATTTTTAAAAAGCCAAAAACAATCTCCTAAAAAGATATTATACACATTGTTTCAACATATTATGTGTTAAATTTATATAGACTTGATTTTAACAAAGAAAAGGAAGAACTACTGATATTTACGCAAAATTTTTTCAATTAATTTTAACACAGATTTGAGATAAAAATGACCTATAATAAACTGCAGAGTATAAACTCTTACACATTTTTTACATATATGGTGAAACCTTCACCACAATTAAGATATTCATCACTCTCAAGCTTTCTCATAACCTTCCCTCCTAGAGAGACAACCACTGATTGACAGATTAGTTTGCATTTTTTAGAATTTCAATATTAGTATTCTATTGTATGGACATACCACCATTTGTTATGCATTCGCCTGCTGACAGACACTTGGGTTGTTTCCTATGGATATTCATGAATAAGTCTGTATGAACATATGCTTTCACTTCTCTTGAGAAAATATCTAGGAATGTAATTGCTGGATGATACAGTAGGTGTATTTTCATTTTCAAGAAACTGCCAAACTATTTTCCAAAATAGTCATACCATTTTACTTTCCTATCAACACACGGTCAAAGTTCCAGTTTTTCCAAGTCCTCACTAACACCTGGTAGGATGTTTTGAATTTTTGTCATTCCAGTGAGTAGGCCCTGGCATTTCATCGTAGTTTTAATCTGCATTTTCCTAGTGATTAATAATGACAATCATCCTTTAATGTTCTTATTTCATATTCATATATTTTCTTTGGTGTAGTGTCTGTTCAAATATTTTATCCATTTTTGCTTTGTTTCGTTTTGTCTTAAAGAATAGTGAAAGAGAGACACACAGAAAGAGAGAGAGGAAGACAAAATCAATTTTATTTAGTTTTTCGTGTGATTTTCGTTGCTCTGACACCTCGTTGTGTACTTGGTGCTAGGGTTTGAACTCGCATCCTCATGCATGTCAGGCAAGCGCTGTAACTGCTGAGCCACCACTTCAGCCCCTATTTTACCTAATTTGTAAACTAGATATTTAAAAACATTACTGAGTTGTGACAGATCTTATACATTCTAGACACAAGTTCTTTGTTAGATATTTTGAAAATACTTTCAATTTGTTGCTTGCGTTTTCATTTTTAGTAACAGTATCTTTTGAAGAACAAAAGTTTTAAATTTCAGTGAAGTCTAATGTATTCAATTTTTCCTTTCTCCTTTATATTTTTGGTTTATTTAAGAAATCTTTCCCAGTTCAAGGTCACTAAGACTTATATCATTTCCTTTAGTAGTTTTGTCATTTTTGCTTTTACATTAAGATCTATGATTCATTAGGTTAACTTTTCAGAATAGTGTGAGGTAAAAGTGGAGATCCTGTTCTTTTTGTTTTTAAGTATCTCCAGTTGTTTCAATACTATTTACTGAAAAGATTATTCTTGAGCAGAGGTTACAGCTTATAGTACAGCACTTGCCTAGCATGCACAGGCCCTGGGTTCAATCCCCAGCAACACACACACACACACACACACACACACACACGCACCTGTGATTATTCTTTCCTCATTGAATATAATATCTTTCTCAAAAATCCTATGAGTGGGTTTGTTTCTGGACTCTGTTCAGTTTCAACAATTGATTTGTCTACGTATTATACCAATACCACAATGTCTGATTATTTTAACTTTGTCTTGAAATTGGATAGTACCAACTTTGTTCTCCTTTCCCCAAACTGTCTTGGTTATTTTAGATTCTTTGAATTTCCATACAAAATTTAGAATCAATATTCTAAAACCCTGCTTGGAAGTGTTTTCACTGGAACCTATAGATAAATCTGGGAAGAATTGACAGTTAAAGTCTTACATCTATGGATTTGGTTTATTTTCCACTTACAGAGATCTTCAATTTCTCTCAGCAATATTTTATAGTTTTCAGTGTATGGGCTTTTACATCTTTTTTTACCAAATGTATCCTTCAATTGTTCATATTTTTATGGTACTGTAAACAGTACTGGTTTTGAATTACATTTCAAATTGTTCATTGCTAGTATACAGAAATATAATGTATATTATACACTGATATCATACTGAAAACTTACTAAAACTCACTTATTAGATCTAATAGTTTTTTTTTGTAAATTCCTTAAGGCATCATGTCATCTGTGAATAACACAAGTTTTACTTCTTTTCTTTCCAATGTAGCCTATTTTTACTTCTTTATTCCTTGCCTTATTGCACTGGTTAGAACCTCTAGCACAATGTAGAGTAGAAATAATAATCATTGATGGATAGCCTTCATATTTTTTAACACATACAAAGACAAAAATAGCTAAATAGAACTTTAAAACAATGGGATGATATTACAAATAGTATTTTAAAATGTTATACATTGAATTTAGGATTACATGATTTTATAGCATTTAAAATGTTTTTTCCTAATTGTAGATCAACACAATCCCCTTATTTATTTGTTTTAATACAGTGCTAAAGATCAAACTCAGTGCCTCACACACACTTATGCCTAAGTGCTTTGCCACTGAGCTATAACCCTAGCCCCTAGGATTATGATTTTAATTGAAGGAAAATAACAAGTGAAACATGAACTGATAAATTTCAGATATTTCTTTATTTTAAGAAATATTACTCCTAAATAAACAAAAATTAAGGTATTAACATATGAAAATTATTCAGTCTGGCAAGATTATTAACACATTCATTCTATCCTGTAACAATAATTTCCACAACTATCTTAGTTTTATGTGTAGATTCAAGGTTCATCTCTAATTTACTCTTTCATTTGAACTCATCTCTTAGTTGACTGAACTTTGCCACTCAAGAGCTATTTTGTTTTTAGAGAAGTCCAAGAATGCTATACTTCCTAAGTTCTTACCCACTTGAGAATAAGATTGTTGCCCTTACACCAAAGGGACAGCTGGACAACATAAGCGATTCTTCTAACATACTTCATTCTTTTAGAACTTTGTAAATGACATTCTACAATCATCTGGCACTATATATAGCACCGTGAAAAGACTGAGGTCAACTTAATCATTTTCTCTTTACATATGATTTGCTTTTTGAGTGTCTCTAAATTGATTTTTAGAGAGTACACCTGGAGGTATAGTAATTTTACCAGTTACATGTCTTTGTATTAACTATCTTGCATAGTTTTTCTAGAATCATGTATGTCCTAATTGATCTGCTGATATAGATCTTCAGATCAGTAAATCCCTTTACATATCTTTTAATATTGTCTTTTACACAATTAGTTTTCTTTTTTAGATATATTTGCCAATTTTTCATCTCTTGCTTCTTTCCCTTATATGCCATTTTCTTTCTGTTAACATTCTTTTTTTATTTTTCTTTGTGATATTTCTTCAAGTTTATATGCCATGAATTCAGTCATATAATAAATATTAAGTAAGTGCTAGGTACAAATTCTAAGCACTGGAAATATAGCAGCAAACTAAAAAGATAAAAATTCAGCCTTCTCAAATTTAGAGACAGAAGAACAGAGCTTAACCAGGGGCTGGGGTAATAAAGAAAAGGAAGTTACTGTTTAATGAGTGGGTAAAGAATTTATATTGGAGATGAAAAGATTTTGATGATAGGCACATAGCACTGTAAATATATTTAATGCTTTTGAAATGTACACTTACAAATGGTTTAGAAGACAAATGGTATATAGATTTTAACACAGTAAAAATAAAAAGGTTTTAAAAGAGGGTTAAAGAAAAGCAAGCTAAGCCTGGTAGGAGAAACTGGATGATGAAAAAGTGGAAAGACTTGGAGGGGAAAAATAATACCAAAAAACTAAAACAGCATTCAATTTTCATATTGCTTAGTTCCAATAACTATAATATCCCTAACTTTAAGCTTGTTTGTTTATTGGTAATTATTTTTGGTCCCCATTAGGATTTTATATTTATAATTTATTGCCTATTTTTTCTGAGCTCACCTAATTTACTTTTCTTCTTTCTCTCTTCTTCTCCCTCTAGGAGAGATACTACTATCTTAATTTTTTTTGAGAGATTCTACTATGGGACACTGCTTCGAGTTTTCCTGGAATTTCTTTGGGTGATTCATCTTGTGATGCTTATTCTTTTTTTTTTTTTTAAACAACTTTATTGAGTTTTTCACATGGCCTTCGTTTCCCCAACACTTAGTTGTGTACGTGGTGCTGGAGTTTGAACCCGGGTCCTCATGCTTGCCAGGCAAGTGCCGAAACCACCGAGCTCCATCCAGCCCTGTGATGCTTATTCTTGACCTATCTTTGTTCTTATTGGTCAGTTTGCTTATTTTGAATGTTATAGACAGATCTCTCCTATAATTATTTTCTTCTCATGGCTTTTGTGACATTACTCTCTCAGCTTTCCTGCTAATTCCCTTGTTGCTCCTTCTCAGGTCTCTTTCACAGATTCAACTTCCTCTGTTCTTTCAATCCTGATAAAGCTGTATCACCCAGCAGTTCATTCTTTGCTATGTTGTCATTTGACACCTTCTTGGTGAATTTACTATTTATATGCCGATAACAAATGATATGTTTTTAATTTCCATTGTCTCTCTAGTATCTTTAACAATGTCAGATCCATAGTAAAACCTCAGTAAAAATGTGTTCAGTGAATAACTTCCAAGTCTACATTTCTATCCTGTATCTTCTTACTGTGCTCCAGACTCACACATATTTCCAGATGGTCTAAATGACACATTCACTATGTTTAAAACTTAACTCGCTGGCTTTCCCATTACCTCTTCTAACCAAAAAATAAAGTAAAAATTTTAAAAAATTAAATCTATTCTTTCTCTAGCAGCTCCCATCTGGAAGAACAATGTCATCATCTGTCAAATCATAAAGGCAAGAAAATCTTAATGCTACTTTTTACTCCTCCCATTTACTCCCAAATATTTTTTTTCTGTGTGGGCCTTCTGGTCTTATATTTGTTTACAATTAGGAAGAGGGTCATGAAATCTAAGTTGCCTCACAAATATTAAGGCATTTTCTAGTTTGATGTTCTTAACAAGAAGTAATACCCTACCCTAAGCCCCCACCCAGGATATCTGGAAAGGTGCTAGGGTTTTGGTAGTCAATATAAATAGAATACAATATAAATGTGGGTGGGGACCATGAAAGCTAAAAATTGGACAACTGTGTTACATGTCTTGCATAAAAACTGTTCAGTACTCAAAATGCCAAAAATGCCAAGATGCCTTAGAAACAATGCTTATATATATATATATGTGTGTGCGTATATATATATATTTTTTAAGCCACAAGATGGCAATAAACTTCAAGAAAGTCCTGTTTAAAAAAAAAAATCACTTTTCTAACATACACAAAAAAAAAACCCCCAAAACAAAAACATGTGGTTCCAAAAATGTCTAAACAAAAAATTTTGACTGAAAATGATGAAAGCCATTTCTGAATGAGCCTATGCATTGTGGTTTTATTTGTATGAATGAATCCAAATAAAGATTATAAAGTGGCACAAAAATTCCTACACTGCTGCTAGAAACCTCATTCTCCTAAAAGGAACATATCTGACCAATTCATTTTTCAGTACTTTCATGTTTTAAAAGGTCAAAAAACCAACAGTGACAAGAACACGATATATAGTTATTGCCCTCTAAGGAAAGACAGCCTACAAAGCTGAATCAAATCTAAAGAATTAGGTTAGTCATCAATTAGGTTAATACCCTTTAAAATAACTAAAAATAACTGGCAGCCAATAAAATAATACACTTCATTTCCTTGAGTGTAAATTAGTAAATTTACAAAATATTTTTAGGAACAGAAATAGATAAGAACCACTGATATTTCCATGGTGACAATGTTAAAATTCATAATATTCTAAGAGTAACTTCTAGTATATGCTTAAGAAAACAATTATTTGATTACCATTCCTTTAAATAATATGCATGTTCATTTTGAATGGCTATAACTCTTTTGTTCCACAAAGTACACCTAAATAGTGATGTTAAAATTAAGTTAATCTCTATTTCCTAGTGGAGACAGTATTTAAGTCTATAAGTTATAATTATTGTGCTCTAAAACTGAATTGCCTTAGGTTTGAGTCTTCACTCCATTTCTTCAATATGTGACCTTGAGCAAATTACATAACATCTATGTGCCTTGGTTTCTTTCTTTTTTTAAAGAGAGGACAGTGAGAGAGAGACAGAGAATCAATTTTTATTGAGTGTTTCACATGGCTTTCATTGCTCTGATACTTAGTTGTGTACTTTGGGTTGCTGGGGTTTGAACCCGTGTACTTGTGCATGCTGGGCAAGCGCCGTAACCACTGAGCCACCGCTCCAGCCCCTTGGTTTCTTCATGTATAAATGAAAATAACAATATTTAGTTCATAGAGATATTGTGAGGATTTAAAGAGATGGCACATATAAAGGACAATAGCCTGGCATAACACACATTCAATAAATGCTAAATAAATAACAGTAGTAGCTGCTGTTTGTTAACATTATTATTATTTAGTCTCGGTTTTGAAAAATATTGTTATAGGGATTCCTTACATCAGGACTGAAGACAGTATTAGAATTTAAACCCAGCTACTCTATCATACATCAGATATTTTACACCCCCACACATGTGCACAAGCTCACACACACACAAAAATAATTTGTAGAGAAACGACACTAAGTAGGTAAATCTCACTATCATGCCTGTATAGAATCCAATCAATAAAGTTAAGCTACTCTCCAAATAGCAATTCTACTTTTTTTTTTTTTTTTTGCTTTCCAGTTTCCTGAAAAATCTGTATAGGTCCTTCTGAGTCCCATTTTATATGATGACAATAGCTCATGAAACTGTAATACTCAGGGCACATTCACATTGTAGTGCTGCAAAAGTACCTGGAAACAAATGTACTCTAATTCTCTGTAAAGTATATTAAGAGACAGACATTGGAGTATAGGCCTTGGGGGTCATAACCAAAAGATTCAAAGTTAAGGTATTATTATGTGAGTGATTTCTTCTACATTTTGAAATAGAACCTAGTTTACATCTTTCTTTAAAAAAAAGATTTTATTTTTCATTATAGCTTTACATATTGAAGGGTTTCTTGCTATGTGTATATACATGAACACACATATCACATATCCCCCCTTTATCCTTGCCCCCTCCCCTCTCTAATCTCCCTCTACCCCTAGTCTGTGAGGTTGCCCCTGGTTTAATTAGCTATCCATGTTTGATGAGTCTATTGCCTGAACTTATTGTTCTCCAGTTCCACATATGAGAGAAAACATTTGGCCCTTGAGTTTCTGGGTTTGTCTAATTTCACTCAGTATGATTTTCTCCATCTCCATCCATTTACCAGCAAAGACCCTGATTTCATTTTTTTTAACAGCTGAGTATGTACACACACACACACACACACAAACACACACACACACGCATATATACATATATATATATACACCACAGTTTCTTGATTCATTCATCCAATGATGGGCATCTGGGTTGATTCTATAATTTATTTATTGTGAATTGTGCTGCTATAAACATGTATGTAGCTGTGTCTCTGTAGTGTACCGAATTCATATCTTCTGGGAAATACCCAGGAGTGGAAGAGCTGGGTCATATGGTGTGTTTCTAGCTCCATACTGCTTTCCAGAATGGTTGTACTAGTTTGTCATCCCACCAACAAGATATAAGGGTTACTTTTTCCCACACTCTTTCTAGTATTTGTTGTTGTTTGTATTCTTGATCTTTGCCATTCTGACTCGGTTAAGGTGAAATCTTAATGAAGTCTTTATTTGCATTTCCCTGATTGTTAAAGATGTTAAACATTTTTTCATATATTTATTGGCATTTTGCATTTCTTCTACAGAGAAATTTCCGTTTAGCTCTTTTGCCCATTTATTGATTAGGTTATTCGTGTGTTTGGTATTAAACTTTTTGAGTTCTTTGTATGTTCTGGATATTAAAGCCCAGTTGGTTTAAATCTTTATTAAACAAATTACAAATATCATTCCAAAATATTAAGCTGACCAAAAATAAAAATAAATTGAATTTTCTTTTGAAGAGAAAGGGACAGTGAGAGAGAGAGAGAGAAAGAGAATCAATTTTATTTAGTTTTTCATGTGGCTTTCATTGCTTGGAGACTTTGCTTGTGTATGTGGGCTGGGGTTTGACCAGTGTCCTCGCAAGCACCATAACCGCTGAGCCACTGCACCAGCCCATAAATCTAAGAATTTCAATGAGTTTTTTCCTATGTTTAAGTGTGGTGGAGTTAAGTGCTCACCCATATCAGATTCTCCTTTCCTTCCTGGGAATATGGAAGTATGGAAAAATTATATGTCACAAACAATTTTAGGAAGGACCATGTTTTGACCTACAAAATATTAAGTGATCCATGGCATATAAGAATGCCCCACAGCTATACGCATGGTCTCTTTATCCTAGAAAACATGTACTGACACCACGGTTTCATCTTCCTCAGTCATAAGATGAAAAAGAGTCTCCAGTGACCCATGTTGTCTTGGAATGAGGGAGAAATAAATCTTTGCTATGTTATGCAAAGAGATTGAGAAGTGTGTTACTGTAGCATAATTTTCCCCTCTACACCCTATAAACCAAGTGACAGAGGCAAAAGAGGTGGGAGAAAACAGGTACTAGTGGGCAGAAATAATGGAGAAGCAGTTAGGCAATGCTAGAAATCTTTGGGAAAAGTAGAAATACAGTAAGATGTCAAATCTATTTTCCTTATAAAGTCCTAGATTTCTCATTTGCCACCTTTGTTCTGATTATGAGACATCTTTACCTACAAACAAAAATATTCAAAGAGCAATTTTTACCTTCGTAACTGAGCATTTTCACTTCTCAGTGGCTGCATGGCCAGTGCTATTTCAATTTGAATATTTGTGTTTCCACTTCCTGCTAGAAGCCCAGATATACATGCTTCCACTTCTGTTGCCAATCTCTGAATTTCTGAATCCTCTATAAAAGACAGAAGAAATTAGTAAAATCAATATTTTTAGCTGATTTTGGACAAGACTATTGGTATATATTACTAAAAAGAAAATATATGTTCATACTTGGCTATAAATACATTTCAATCCAATTACTTATAAATTTATTATAAAAATCCCATTTTCCTCTTTCCTCTAGTAAACTAAAAATTAATCTTAAATCAATGGATTATGTTCCTGATTTTTTTTCATTTGAGTCAAGTATGAAAGGATTTACACATATCTCCTAGTTCATACTTACCAAAGGTCTATAAGGGATTCATGAGTACTATAAGGTTTCCCATAATTGGTTACAGTACCAACATTAACAATAACCTTTGATCCAAGCATAAAAAAGAATTTATTTTAGGTGATTCATTTGGTAAAGTATTAAGGGATGACTGCTAAGATTAAGTTACATATTTGATTTTATAAAGTAGATTTAATACAACCAGCCACACCTCTATCATTTTGGTTACTAACTGTGCATGGTAAATATTTTAAGTGGCAAACAGATATAGGTATAAAGTAGGTAGTATTAGATTTTTTGTCCTATCATTTTTGTACTCTCATTCTCACTCAAATTTTCTGTAGACTAGAAATATTTAAAATTACATATTAACCAATATCAAAAAGTAGTTGAAAATATATTTAAAGTACAAAAACTTACTCAGCTCCACAAATATTTTAACATCTTAATGAAAAGTACATGCAAAAAATAAATAAACTATTCCTAATCACCGAGTCATCTTCTATACATACCATAGAGTGCTTTTGTTTATGGGCTTTCAAGAGAGAGACCTGGGCTCCATCGCTTTCCAGAGCATAACCTTAATCTAATCACTTGTCCTTTTTTTTAAAAATGAATTAATCATTTTTTTAAAAAATTAATGTATTTACTTAAACTGACAAATAAGCATATATTTATCAAGTATAGCATGTTTAAAAATATGGGTAGCTAGAACTAACTCATATGTGCTTTACTTATTTTTTTGTGATGAGAACACTGAAATTTTCTTAGCAATTTTGAAGAATGCAATACATTTTTATTAACTATTGTCACTGTTACACAATAGATGTCTTGAACCTAGTCCTCCTGTCTGAAATTTTGTATTCTTTGACCAGCATCTAAATTACTTAACTCTCTGTAAGCCTGAGTCTCTTCATGGTTAGATGGAGATAATAAAAATACTGCACTGGGCTACTAAGATTAAATGAGATACTGTGCTGAAAGCCTCTATTTCCTCATCTGTAAAATGGGAAAGTGACAGAACTTCATAGGTTTGCTGTGAAGATTAAATGAGGTAATATAATACAAAAAACAGTACAGTGCTGGGTAACAGTAAGTATAATAAATGATAATTAATATTGTTATTACTACTATTATTATTGTTATGATTATTTAGTTAACAGAATTAGCAATAATTTGAAGGTCTGAAAACACAACAGTTTTAATTCACTAAACCTGTGGCTTAATGGTGCTGTTCCTACAGCATTTTACAATATTGTGTATATCCATCTGCAAATGTTAGTTAGATATTCAGTCAGTACTTTCATAATCCATTGTTGTGTTTTCAATAATGACACATTTATAACTCATTTCAAAGCAAAGCTTGACTTTATGCTGGGCTTGATGATGCATGCCTGCAATCCCAGTGGCTCAAGAGGCTGAGGCAGAAGGATCACAAGTTCAAAGCCAGCCTCAGCAACTCTGCGAAGCCCCAAACAACTACACGAGACCCAGTCTCAAAATAAAAAATAAAACAGGCTGAGGATATGGCTCAGTGGTTAAGCATCCCTGAACTCAATCCCTGGAACTACGCCCCACCAAAAAGAAGCCTTTTAGTGTGTGTGTATAAAAAACAAAGGAATATGACTTGGCTCAAAGGCATTTTTCTTTCTTTTTTCTTTGAGGGGGCTGTGGTGGACATCAGGGATTAAACCACCCAGGGGTGCTTAACCACTGAGCCACATCCCTAATTGTTTTGCATTTTATCTTGAAACAGGATTTCAGTTACTCAGGGCCTCAATAAGTTGCTGAGACTGGCTTTGAACTCACAATCCTACTGTTTCAGCCTCCAGAATTGCTGGGATTGCAGACATGCGCCACTGCACCCAGCTTCATTTTTCTTGATTTAATAGAAAAATCCTAAAGCCAAACTGAAAAGAGCATAAAAATGTTTGAGTTACTTCTCCAAGTGCAATCTGATGAACAACTTAATAGTTATTAAAGAAATGGTGGGAAGTAAATCTGTGTCTTTTTTAAATAGGACAATTAAGCAGTCTGTTCTAGGTAGTTAATCATTTTAAGGGGTCCTCTAACCACTGTAATTTTATCTCTACAAATTCTCTTTAACTGAATTTTTTCAAGGTCCATTTGAACCAAATGGAACGAATACATATTTGCAAGCAAAGCACAGAATGCTTGATTTTCCCTAATATATTTCAAATCCACAAAAAAGATAAGATCAAAACCTAAAAATGAAGAATACAACAGATAGAGGCTGGAGCAGTGGTTCAGCGGTATCACGCTTGCCTGGCATGTGTGAGGACCTGGGCTTGAACCCCAGAACCACATCACATACACAACTAAGTGTTGGAGCAATGAAAACCAGATGAAAATCTAACTAAAATTGTTTCTCTCTCTCTCTCTTACTCTCCTTTCTCCAAAAGGAAGAACAATCTAACCCCAAAACCAGCAGAAGACAGGAAATAATCAAGATCAGAGCTGAAATCAATGAAATTGAAAACAAAAAAACAATAAAAAGAATCGATGAAACAAAAAGCTGGTACTTTGAAAAAATAAACAAGATCGATAGGCCCCTAGCGAATCTAACCAAAAGAAGGAGAGAAATGAAGCAAATCAATAAAATCTCCAATGAAAAGGGAATGATCACCACCGACCCGATAGAAATCCAACAAATTATAAGATCGTATTTTGAAAACCTATACTCCCCCAAATTTGA
>PVKS010015088.1:0-38963 GCA_004027875.1 Aplodontia rufa | reverse complement strand
AACCTTCATGAAAGGGACTATCAAATATCTGAGTCATATTTATATGGAGTGATTGGTTAACCTCCATAATAAAAACCATAAATGCTAGTCATCATCTTTATAAAAACTATAATAAATTACTCTTTGTAATCACATGTAAGCAGGCAAGAAAGAGATTGAAAAGAAAACTGTTATTAATTATCTATCATCTCCTTTCTCACAACAACATCTTTATGAGGTGGGTGTTGGTATATCTGGTGTCCATATGGGGAACTGAGATCTCAGCTGTCATTCAGCTGGGAGATGGCAGTGCTGGGATCCAATCCTAGTCGAATCCAAAGTTCTTGCTCTTGCCAGCTCTTCCATAAATACTGCTAGGATTAACTGGTTAAACTCCATAGATAAATGTGCTGGTCCACTCTTGGTTTCCACACCGGAATAGTTCATTCTGATTGCTTTCTTGTAAAATGTAGATGGCAAAAAGACCAAGAAGCATTCAACCTGACAGCATCTGTTGTTCTTTCCCCATGTGTATGATTTTCTTCCTGTA
Source organism: Aplodontia rufa (assembly GCA_004027875.1). Classification (NCBI taxonomy): domain Eukaryota; kingdom Metazoa; phylum Chordata; class Mammalia; order Rodentia; family Aplodontiidae; genus Aplodontia; species Aplodontia rufa. The sequence goes on along the minus strand of PVKS010015088.1, from coordinate 38,434 downwards.
ACTCCAATGGCTTCATAGTCACTTGACTCAATAAAGACTATGATGAGATATAAAGATAACACGAAATGAGACATAAAGCCTTCTGTGCTCCAGGCTGTCATGTCTAAATGAGCTTGAATTGTTAAGTGTCCTTACAATATGAGTTTTTAATATTCTGAGAACCTCAGTTTCTACATATCTATTTGTACAACTAAAATTAAATATCATGAGTTTCAAACTTTTTTCTTGCAATGTGCTTGAGAGAAGATCTTCAAAATTGTATCTGTAATGTAAGAAAAGACACTAAATTCATATCTATATTTATGGTCCTCTTTCTCAAATGAGGACTTTTTTTCTTTCCTTTAATTTTTTTTTTATGCTGAAGACTGAACCAGGGCCTCACATATGAAAGACATACTGTGCCACCAAGTTATACTCCAGCTCTCAAAGGAGGAATTTGAAATAGACTCAGTTGCCTATACCTGTAATCCCAGCTACTCAAGAGGCTGAGGCAGTAAGGACAGCCTGAGCAACTTAGTGAGCTTCTGGCTCAAAATAAAATAAGAAAGGACTGATGGTGTGGCTCAGTGTTGGAGTGCTCATTCATAAAGTCCTGGGTTTAGTCCCCAGCACCAAAAAAAAAAAAAAAGAACTTTGAGAAAGTTATGCTAAGATCTAATAGGAAAGAGCAGAAGTATATGCATGAATCTTAGTAGATGAAAGACCTCAAGTACCATATATTAATTACTGAAATTTTCCTCCCTAAAGTGGCAACAAACTTCCTCTCTCATAATTTAATCTCGCTATAAAATATAATAATATATTTAATATTTACCAATCATTATACATACAAATTTTTCTCCAATCATAAATTCTGAGTCCATGTAACCTGCCAAACACCATTCCAGTTATGCTAATTTGTTATGTTTTATGTACTAAGACACAAGGTTTATATAACAATTAGCAAAACCAGCCTCCAGGTTTCAACACACTGAATAGGAAACTTAAAAGTTACATAGAAAAGAGAGTAAAAGAAAAAAAGAAAAGGGCTAATACTGAAACAAGGCCTCAACAAGGAACTAGGATGACTCTGCCAAGTGCTGTCAGCAAGAATCCGGGTAGAACCTTAGGAACATAGACTTCAAGCAAGACCAGCCTCCCAGCAAAGGGCAGAGCAGAGTCTTTCAACAGCTGCCTGTTGGAAGATAAAATATAAACATCAGTGAATGAAATATCTAAATATTTACACAACCACAGCTGGAAAAAGACATAGAATATATAAGTGTTAAGTATTTCATGGGAATATATCAAAGTCATATGAGATTTATGATGAGGAAACCAAAGTCCTAGTTGGATGTAAAGTGTTCCCCCCACTGAGACAACATTTTCACAGAAACATAAGCAGGTAACCATTTAAGACACTGACCTCGTTAATATTCTGCTGAGAGGTGTGTGTGTGTGGAGGAGGGGATGCACATGTGCACATGTGTGTAATTTATATATATATATATATATGTATATATACATAATTCTATTATTGTTCTTCTGTATGATTCTATTCTTTTCTCTAGCTAGAAGAAACATTATAGGATTTTGTTTATGTTTTCAAGCCTATTTCTTGGGACACTAAGGAAAATCCAGTATTTTATTAAGAAAGCCTTGTTGGGGGGCTAGATCGGTGGCTCAGCAGTTAGGGCACTTGCCTGGCATGCACAAGTACATGAGTTCAAACCCCAGCATCACATACACAACCATGTGTCAGAGCAATGGAAAAATAAATAAAAATTGTTTCTCTTTCTCTCTCACTGTCCTTTTTTTCTAAAAAAAAAAAAAAAAGAAAAGAAAAAGAAAAGAAAAGAAAGTCTTTAGGCATTTAATATTTTTCATGTTCTTTGGTAGAAAAAATTAGGAAATATATAATGATTAAATAACCATCTGCATCATATATCATATTAAAGCAAAAAATGCTTATAAAATTGCTCAGATCCTAAGAGGAACCAATTAAATGAATGGTTGACAGAAGCACAATGAATATTAATAGACCATTTGGTGACATCTGTCCAAGGTGGGGGTGGGGATGTATACAATGGCCTTGAGAAAAATATCTGTATTTGTAGATGAATATTTATATTCTTAAAGGAGCTTTGCCTCTTAAGTTCATTACTTAAGCTCCATTTACATTTTCGGGAACAGAATATACTCCCGTTGCTAATATCCATCCTATCACAGGCACCGATCCTATAATTTTACTGTCAAAATTTTAACCTAGAAAGAGGTATTTGTTAAAAATAAGAAAGCAGAACCCATTAATTACTCACTGTGTAGAAAACAGACTTACATATCCTCTGTGCAGTTACACACATTTCCTAAACATTCATGCTTACCCTTGGAAAAATGATTATAAAAATTCCACACGCTACAGAAAAACTGAGTGTTTCACCTGAAATCAGATGCAGTGAAAGAACACAAGGAAAAGAGAATGTACCAAAAGCTCCCAGGGATGAATGGATCATGTCGTTTTCCTAAATTACTTTGTTTTATCCTAATTTCTCCTAATTATAATCTTTATCTTAAGAAGATTACTAAAAAAAAAAGAATTTTTTCTAGCCAAAGTTAAAATAATCTCAATAATTAACTGTTAGTGGTAGAATGTATCATCTAAAATGATTATTAAAATAGACCCCAGTGAAATTCTGGGAGTGGATTTCTATTGTTTTTGTAACATTCCTATATAATTTAATATCATATGCTGTATCCCTAGAGATATGAAAAACAGTGACAGTGCATATGTTAAATTTTAGAAAAATTTTGCCTACCCCACCTCCATTTTTAATAATATGAACGCTAATAGAAGAGACTAAGGAATTAACAGCAGGAATTACCTCAGCTGAGTCAAAGCAGGTAGGATGAAATCCTGAGCTGTAAGTAAAGAGACTGGAGGTTGAAGTTGGCTAGTGATGTTCATTTTATCTACCTGCCCTTTAGTAGAACTTCTAGTAACACACAAATGAGAGGATTTTGCTTTCTATGAAATACTAAACAAAAATATTGATATATCTTAAAACCTAAGTTATTCTCTCATCCATCAATCTATTCATCATTTACTTATATATGTTCCTATGTAGTATTAAGGTAAGAGTACTTATGAACTTTTATGATTGTGTTAAGCATTGCTAACATAAAGACATAGGAAAATAAACCACTGATCTTAACAGCCTGAAGCCTGCCAAGGGAGGCAAAAATATTAACAAGAATGATATTAAAGAAAAAGATCCAGAAACAGTCATCAGAAGAAAGAACAACATAGGAATAAAAACAAGTCTGGCGTCGATGGGGATACTAAGTAAAACTAGACACAGGATTTAGATTGCCACACTTCAAATCCAGTACTTATCAGCTGCTTGAACCTGGATAAATTGCTTAACCTCTCTGAATCCAAGTTTTACTTTTTGTAAAGAAAAGGATAAAATAATAACTATACTTTTTAGTTCAGTGTAATCCTTGATGCATAAAATAATAGTATATTGACTCATGGGTCAATATAATCTAGTATTTTGGAAACTGGCAAATACACCATTATTGGATTTTATAATACTCCTCCCCATCATCTTCTGGAGCTACATTAAAATTCTGATTAATTTACAGGGAAATTACATTTCCCCCCTAGATTTGTAAACATTATTGCAAACTAAGCTCAGTCTCAAGTTGTAGTTGAGAATCCAACTCAAAACAATTTCAATTTACACAGTTCTTGGCAGGTTCTGGCTCAGTTCTTGCAAAACAACCTTCAAAAAAAAGTCTTGAAAAACAAAATAAAACAAAACCAGACTACTTAGCACAGCCAACCCTGTTTTCCTGAGGTCAAAAGCTAAGATATAAAGCCATGAATAATAAAGCAAACCTGACCCTGGGGAAAATATTCCAAAGAGATCCACTGACAATTGAAATACATTACTTTCTTATTATAATTATTAATGCATATTAAATGCACAAATTCATGGCTTTCACATATGTACCTGGTACTTTGATCATATCCACCCTCTCTTATCCTTCCATTTCAAAATGCATTCCTCTTAGATTTAAAAGATATACTAGTACTTTTAAAATACTACTGGATGAATAATCATATTGTCTTGAATTTCCTTTTCATTACTAATTCAAAAATACGATGGATAGTCAGGGTATAGATTAAGCCTGTGTGTGGTAGTGGATCTTTAGGTCTATTCTCGTGGACCAAATTACTAAGTCTGAAAATATACTATATTGCTTAATATAATAGCTTATTTCAGCTGTCAGAAACAACTGGAACTTCACAGTTTTTATTGACAAAGGATTATGGACAATATTTTGAATTGTGAGTAACACTATTTGGGTGATCCTTTGACTTTATTCATTACTGTGAAAATATAGTTACACATTATCATGGATTTGCTATGCATTAAGATAAATGACATGATGCAATCAAAATGAAACTCCATTTCTTTATATAATAAGGAAATAGGAGATGGTTATAAATTTGAGCCAACTATAATCTCAATATACAGAACATGAGCAGACTTCCCTACTGAAGTGGCAACTCAAAAATACTCACAATTATATAAAACAAACCATGTTTACCGAACCTTCTTTGTGATCATTTCTGAAAGAAGAATATTCTAAAAATAATTCCACTTGTTTATTCAAAATGTACTTTTAAGTCATAAATTAAAGGTGCATTAAAGGGGCTGGAGTGGTTAGCAGTTACATCACTTGCCTAGCATGCGCAAGTATGTGAGTTTAATCCCAAGCACCACATACACATCAAAGCGTCCGAGGAATGAAAGTCACAAGAAAAAACTAAATAAAGATTGCTTCTCTCTTTCTCTCTCTCTCTCACTGCTCTCTCTTTCTTTAAAAAAGAAAAAAAGTGCATTAAAAAAAACAAATACACTACAATTGCTTAACCATAAGGAAAGTTTTAAATAATTATTGTGTAAAATAATATTTATAGGTTCTTTAACTAAAGAATTGTATCAGGTTTTCATATTATCTGTATATTACAGGTACAATTTGCCAAAAGTCAATAACCTAAAATCAATAAAAGTACGAAAAATAAAGCTTTCAACTTTACTTTTGGAATTAGTCATTCTGTGTCATATTTGAAGGGCCCCTGATTCCAATGTGAGTTCTCAATGTCTGCAAGATAAGAGTATGGAACTGCATTTTAAAGATAATTGTCAAAAGGCAATTACATTTCTGGAAAACAAAATACTTAAAGTAACCTTTTAAAGGATTACTGAGAAATCCCTATAGGAATGTAGTCAAGTTCACTCATTTTAAAAACTTAGTACTTTTTGACATGATCAAGAATTTCTGAAGAAAATCTTTTACACATTAGCAAAATAATTGTAATGTTCCCTCCTTATGTCTTCCCAGTTTTCTTTTCCTTATATCTTGGTTTTAATTCTTACAGATTCTAATAAAAGATGCTGAGAGACAAAATCTAATCATTTGGCATATCAGATAGGAGAATTTAAAGGATATTCCAAATGTTAACAAAATATAAATTTGAAGTAATAGCATATACTTAAATAGGAGTAATCAATATTGCTTTCTTAGTAGGTAAGTAAATAACCATTTCAAACAAAAGCTACAGGGAAGTTGATGTAATTGAGAAAATCCACCATAAATAAAAGATTAACATATACAGTTTTTATGCAAAAACAAAAACCAAATAAACTTTCCTACATCTAACAGCATTTCAATTATGGGAAATAAGATGTCAGTAGACATTTATCATTTGTGTTTCATTGTAACTTTAAATGGCAAATGTAATACTTTTAGTCACTATTTTGGGAGTAATTTATCCTTTTATTTTTACTTATTTTATTTAGGAAACAGTGATAATATTGACACAATTGAGTGTAGTTCGTAAGTAGTTGGACCTTGCTGAAAAATACTTAAAATCACAGGACCTAGAATACCTCCTACTTTTCAGCAGGTCTTCAATAAATACTTGCTGAATAAATGATCAGCAATAACAAAAACGTGGCAGATGAGCTCACACATATCTATAAATACTTTGGAACATAGACAAACTCCATTCTTAGAGGCAGTCAATGTTCCCTCTGATAACCTGCAGGGAAAATAAGAGAAACCGTACTTCTACTTCTGGGAAACAGAAATCTATGAGGGAAGGCAGCCCTGTCCATTCAAAGAAGGGAGATCTCTTTTACACTAGTTCTAAAGGCTGGGTGCTATGGCGCATGCTTATAATCCAAAGGACTCAGGAAGCTGAGTTAGGAGGATCATGAGTTCAAAGCCAGCCTCAGCAACTTAGTAAATTAATGAGACCCTATTTCAAAATAAAACATAAAAAATGCCCTGGGGTATTGCTCAGTGGTTAAGAGCTCCAGGGTTAAATCCCTGGTGTCAAAAGAATAAAAATAAAAATAGTTCTAAGGATATAGAAACCTGTACACAATACAAGGTGTGGTACCCATACAAGGATTAAAATAAGTGTAAGCTGTTCAATTCTAGCTGAAAAGATAGAGAAAGAATCTTGAAAAAAATAAAAATTAAAATAAATAAAACCTCAATATGTTACAAAATGAATAGTTTTTGTTTACCTTTCTGTGCTTGTAGTTTCTAAATATCCCATTATATTTTAATGTTATTTTTCATAATGAAATAGTCTATTTTAGAAGTTGTGAAAATCAACATTTTTTTAGCCTCTTAGCCAAAAATAAAGCTTTCTGTGGCACATAAAAACAAATCTGAAGGAGTTGTGTTTGCAAAAGTGCATACAACACAGAAAGAGTGGAAGCAAAGGTTTTGACAAAAATAAGCCCTCCGCAAAGGTGGAAAGCCTGTAAGAGATTAATTGAACAGAGGTAACAGAGGTCACATACCCTGAGATGCAGGGCTGCTGAGCCCTGCCCCATGTGAGCACTGGGAGGTAAGAGACTGGATATGGATTTAAAACAATTAACAGCTATCAATTGCCTCTCCGCTTTAAAAAGCAAGCAGACCTAATTAGTTTACTTACCATGATAAGCTAATTCCTGGTCTATGCCACTCTAGGAAAATCATTTTTTAAAATTTTAAATTCATTACCTTGTCAATATCCATCTATGCATGAATACATAACAATGACTCCCTCCAATATGTAAGACTATGTTGAACAAAGACAAAATAAATAAAAAATTTAAATTCATTTTCATTTCATATTTTACTACTTTCAAGTACTTCTTATACCTACCCATAAAAAATAAATGATATTGCAGCCTTTGAAGATAAATGGATGGCTATGGAAGAAATTATGCTAAGTGAAATCAGAATAACCCAAAGAACTAAGGGTCGAATGTCTTCACTTATCTGTGGAGGCTGGAGCTAGACACTGGCCATTGAGAAGGAGGTCTATTATCATGTTTTAAATCTGGATGAGGTGTAATGTCATATAACCTAAGGCATTTGGAGAGATGCTTTGGGGAAGCAGGGGGGGCGTGGATAAGGGTGGGTAATTGGTGGGGGGATCTTGGGGATAAACCAAGTTTTCAGAATTTATATATTTATTATATTATTTCATTAGAAGCTTATTGATTGTTCAACAAATAAATTTTGAATAAAATTTTTAAAAATAAAATAAATTAAACCTCAATTCTATTATCAAAATACTTTTCATACTCTTACTGTTGGAATTGGTCGAATCTCTTGCTGCAATCAATTTTTCTCTAGTTTTCTGTTAGCATTGAAACAAAAATTGTCATAGAGAGAGATGAGACATAAGGTTGTTACTGGTTTGTCTTTGTAAATCTGCTTTGCTATTGTTTAGAACATTATTTATACAATATGACCTTTTGAAAAACAAACAATTGTAACATTTTGTTTATAGAATATATACATAAAACTCCATATATATAATTTCTGAGTATAACAGAGACTCATTAAAATAAATCCTACTAAAACATAAAAGCACAAGCCCATTTGGAATAATAACCCACTTGCTGGGTAACCTCATAAAACTTTTTTTAAATGAAATGTAAGTGAAAGCAGTGTTTCTCGATGTGTCATTATAATCTTTATGAACTGTCTAGTTTCTAACAACTCTTTATCTTGTTTATTTTATTGTTCATCTTTAGAAAAACCTGGGATGCACTTTTCATAGCAGGTAACTGGTTCCTGGCATTGTTATGGTGTGGATAAAAGCAGTCCTCCAAAAGGTCAATATATAACATAATGCAAAGGTCCAGGCAAAATGATTGGCTTCTAAGAACCTTAACGCAGTCAGTTAATCCCCTGATAGGCTTTAACTGTAACTGTAGGCTGGTAGGGTGTAGCTGGAGAAGGTGGTTCATCGGGGTGTGCCTTTGGTGGGATATATTTTGTATCTGGTGTGCTCCCTGGAGCCATGCCTCCGCTGTGATGTTCAGCCTCACCTTGAGTCACAAGGGGTATAGCTACCTTTTAATGGAATAAGAACTCTGAAACCCTGAACACCCAAATAAACTTTTCCTTCTGAAGTTATTCTTGTTAGGTGCTTAGTCACAGGGAGGAAAAAGCTCACTAAAACACATATTGAGTCATAATCTCTACGTATGAAGACTTGTACCTAGTACTTTATAGGTGTACAAGGTGACATTGACTGATATACACTCAAATTGGTGAGCCAGTGAACTAGAAATTGTACCTACTGTTCTCAAAACATATAAAGAAATAAAATAACTGCAGGGTTACTATTAGCCCCACTTTACAGATGAAAAAAAATCAAGGAATAGCAATGTTAAATCACTGGAGGTTACACAGCTAAAATATGATAGATCTGAACAATGGTCTGGGTAATTTGAATCCTGACTTTGTTCCATCAGCTGTATTATTAACTGGTTCTCTACCTAAGTGTTAGGAGAACCACAACACATTATTTAAGATTACCCTACTTTTAAAAGACAAAAAATATATATGGTTAGTGTATATTTGAAAGAATGTTCTTAACAAAAACATAAATGATAATTTATACAGATATTTTCTCATAATGAGATCAATAAATGGAAAGAAAATTCCAAATTTTGTTCTAGTGATACAAGTATAATTTAACATGATAAAATGGTGTATCAAATTTTTTCAACAGAAAAATTAACTAACGTTGTAAATAATCATCTCTAAATCAATAAAGCTATTCTTACTTGTACAAATAAAATAATAAAAATTAACACTGATTAAAACAAGCAAATAAATATTGTGAAAAATGTAGAAATTATGGAATGGAATAAATAGTATTTACATATAAATTCATGCACTTCCAGAGAAAACCAAAGCTTTTATTTTACTACCTTTCTTTCCAGTGTCATTCTTATTTTTTTAATTAAGCAATTTAGTTATTGTACAATCAAAAATGCATCCAAAGTAACAATATGATATGTTTATATTCTTAAATCACATTTACCCCCTAGATCCCTCCCTTTCCCCTTCCCCACCAGCCCCCTCCCCTATCCTTCCTGATACATATCTATGATTTTCCTGGATTATGTGTTGCTATGCCTTTGATGGGTCTGATAAAAGATATTGACCACCTTTCACAGTGCCTCCACAAATGAGTGAGAACATTGGACCCTTGACTTTCTGGGTTAGGCTAACTTCTCTCAACATGATTTCTTCCATAGCCATCCATTTACCTTCAAAGGCTGCAATTTTATTGTTTCTAATTACTGAGTAGAACTCCATGGTATTATATATACCATAGTTTTTGGATCCATTCATCCCGTGAGGGGTTTTGGGTTGGTTGCATAATTTAGCTATTGTAAATTGAGCTGCTATGAACATAGATTTTGCTGTGTCGCTCTAATGTGCTGATTCTAACTCCCCTGGGAAAATAACCAAGAGAGGGATAGCTGGATCATATGATGGGTTCAACCCTAATTTTTTGAGGATTCTCCACACAGCTTTCTAGAGTGGCTGTACCAGTCTGTAGTTCCACCAAACAGTGTGCTGGTGTTCCTATCTCCCCGCAACACCTCCAGCATCTGTTATTGTTCATATTCTTCATTTTTGCCAATCTGACTGGAGTAAGATGAAATACATGAGGCAGTGCTCTAACTCACTAGTAATCAGAGAACTGCAAATCAAAACTACATTAAGATTTCATTCTAATCTTTACATATGAAATATTTTATAATTTTTACTTACTATAAAAATTTTGCTCTCTTACAATGAAGTTATATACAAATAATATTTCTTACTGAGGGTTACAATTAATTGTATTTACTTGTGAGTTTATTTATTTCCAATCTTTTAGTATTAATGAAACCTAAAATTTAGTATCATTGAGAATATACCTTTACCCATGTATTAAATTATAACCTTACTATAATCACTGAGTTAAGGAATTTGAGAAGCAGAATGTTTGAAAAATTTTAAGAGTTGATGTATATCTTCAAAATTAATAGTTTCAAGGGTTTTATAAAAAATTCCAATAGTCCATTTTGAAATTTGTTATTCTAAATTCCAAATTTTTCATCAGTAACTTAGAGTAATGTGATACTTTAATACTGTCCTTCTAAAATATTACTTTTAAATCATCTTCAATCCTTTAACACGTTGATTCTGAAAATTAGCATGAATAATCTATTAAGTTTCAAACATTCTTCTTTGGTCTTCAAGATTATAGATATCCATCCCTTCTGGCAAACCGGATATCCATTAAAGAGAGGAATAACCATGCAGAAATATCAGTTACACATTTTGCATATAAAAATAGTTTGAAAAGACAGGGAAAGATGGATCAATATTATTTTGGAGCATGAGATGCATACAAGAGTGTCAGGATGCCAATGTTGCTCTGTACAACCCAAAGAATCATCACATGGCTTAATTTAGTTCTACACAGTTGCATTTATACATTTGAGAACTATAAAAACCTTTATGAGTGACTACAAGAGAGAAGCTTGAATGCTCCCAGCACAAAGTAATGAGGAGATGAACACTAAGGAGTGATTTGGCCACTACACATTGTACACATGTACAGAAATATCACACCCTATTCTATAAATGCATATGATTTTATGTTAATCAAAAATATTTTTTATATTTAAGGTGATGGAAATGTTAAAATATCCTGACTTTATCATTACTCATTATACACATGTATCAAATTATCACAATGTACCATACATTTGTATTAATTATATAAAGAATAATAAATTTAAAGATAGAGCTGGGTACAGTGTTGCACACCTGTAAGCCTGTGGGTCAGGTGGTGGAGGCAGGAGGATCATAGGTTCGAAGCCAACCTCAGCAGCTTAGTGAGGCTCTAAGCAATTTAGGGAGACCCTGTCTCAAAAAAAGGCTGGGTATGTGGCCCAGTGGTTAAGTGTCTTTGAGTTTAATCCCTGGTACAAAAAAAAAAAATCAAAAATAGTTTTAAAAGAACTAGTAAAAACAAATGGTGCTTTCTCAAAGTCTCAAAAGCATACAACAAAGATTTTTGTAATTATTTTATGAACCTTGAATGTCAGGTAGAACAAAAACAAAAATTCATTAGCTAATCTAATTCTCATAAGCCTCAAAAACATTCTGAAGGAGGCACTATTATTATCTACAATTTATAGATGAGGAAAACTACAGCACAAAAACTAAGTAAATTGACCAAGATTCACAGGTACTAACTCATAGAACAAATCCAGATACCTGTATTCTTCTCCAGAATTTGGTCATTTCATCATCACTTATGCTGCAAAACAGTAAAGTCTTATAAAAATTTCATATTGTGTAAGACTATTCTGAATAAAGGATTGAGTGTAGCTTGGTGGTAGCCTTTATAGCGTATGTAAGGTCCTGAGTTGTATCCACAGCACAGATATATATATTTATGTGTGTGTGTGTGTGTGTGTATATATATATATATTTATGTGTGTGTGTGTGTGTGTAGTGAATAGACCCAGATTTTTTAAAAATCCTTAAAATTAATTTACATTTAAGAAAAACTACAACAAATACTTAGGTTCTTGTGTCAGTGGGGAGGAAAAGGGTGGTGTTCTTTTAGACCTGTAAATGTCTACCTTTGTACAGCCTCAGTTTGTGGGTCAGTTTCTTCAACCATAAAATGAAGTTAATATTGCATGTTAAAGCTGGAATAAGAACAGATAAATTTGTCAGCTCTCACATTCTGCAAACAAAGGAAAACTAATCACCAGAGCAGAAAATACTTGATGAAAGCTGACAATAAATAATACCCTCTGGTTAAACCAGGGCCCTGTTCTGAATCCTGTAAACATAAGGGTAGGAGTAGAGTTTTTTGATAAAAGAAATTCAGAGCTTTTCTTGACCTGTTGAAGATGTGCCTCAAAGTGTCTGCAAAGTCTTTTTTGTTTTTCTTTTTTTAAGAGAGGAAGGAAGTGAGAGAGAGAATCAGTTTTATGTATTTTTTCATCTGGCCTTTGTTTCTCCAACACTTAGTTTTGAATGTGGTGCTGGGATTTGAACCTGGGTCCTTCTGCATGCCAGGCAAGCGCTCCAACTGCTGAGCCACTGCTACAGCCCAGCAAAATCTTGAAAGTAGATACAAATTTCTTTGGGCATGCAAGGACATATGAAAAATACAGTGTTAGAAAAGGAAATAATCTTCTCAAGAAATACAACCATAATTTTCTGTATTGTTTTTGAAATGAATAAAGAAACTCTCAGAGGGTAAAAGCCTTACACAACATCTCTCAAATCTGTAGAGAGCAGAGAATCAAAAATCAAAGCGATGGACCTGTTGCCAGGCAACGAGGCTTCTCTGCCTTCTCATTTTAAACCTTTTCACACCTACTGTTCACTTGATGCTGGACTCAGCACAGGCCAAGTGAAGTAACACCTGTTATTATTCCTTGCCCAAGCAGGAAGCTAACGTTGTTTTTATTCAAAAGTTTGTTAGCAGACATTAATATCAGTAAGAAAAAGAATGGCAAGAGCTAGCAGTATATTGAGCACTTAATATCTTCCAGGCCCATACTGGGAATTATATCCCTGAGATCTCTTCTCACTGTACATATACATATGTATATATTTATCTTGTAATGTGGTAAATGGAAAGTGAATAAAAAGAATTAATTCTATTATTTAAAATCTTATATTCTAAGAGTTCCATATGTAGAAATATTAGAGTTTTCATCTTGAGAGGTATTCTACATATTGGAAAACCTGAAGTATATGAAATATGAGACAAAGTGCAAAATCAAAATATACACAATACATTCCCAAGGAGAAAAGAGAATAAAAGTGAAATGAAGTGGGCAGACTCTTTACACTGGGAGAATGACGATTTGGCTGGTCATGGGTGGCTGGCTATGATTTGGATTGGGCAGAGGTTCTTAACCACTAAATTACTTGAAGCTTTGTGTTTATGAATACATTTACATTTTTCTACAGGTCGATACACAAGAAAAGTCATCAGTTTCCTGAAGAGGGACATTAATGCCAAAAACGTTTTAAAGTAAAATCCAAATATTGGGTGCATTAGTTTCCTGTGCTACCATAGAACAATGTACCACAAACCAGATGGAATAGGAATATATTGCCTAAGTCTGGAAGTTAGATGTCCAAGATTAAGGTGAGAGCAGGATTGACTTTTTTGCAGACAGTGAAAAAAAATTGGCTCACTGACTCAATCCTAGCCTCTGGCAGTTCCCTGGAAATTCCCTGGAAGTTCCTTGGTTGTGCTGTATCATCACCCACCCTGACCTCTGTCTGTGTCTTTCCAAGGCACTCTCTTTCTCTGCCTCTGTGTCTAAATGTCCCCTTTCTATTAGCACACAGACCTACTGGGTTAGGCAATCCTATCAGAATCCTTATGCAGAGACCCTATCTCCAAATAATATCACATTGACAGGTACTGAGGGTTAGGATTTCAACATCTGGGGAGGAAACAATTCAATCCCATCAGCTTAAGATAAGCAGAGGTGACTGCAAAGGATGTTTCAAATGGGGCATAAAGGAGGAAGGGAAAATAATGTTGTAACAAGAAACCCAGCATGGTTTGTTTTTTTGTTTTGTTTTGTTTTTTAATGAAGAATTCAGTTCAAGACTTATAGAATATAGGAGCTGAAATACAAGCTTTGGCCGAACCATAGAGATCTAAGTATGTTAAAAAGTCTTTTGGATTTTAGATTATTGTAGCACAGAAATTGTTAAAATATTTCATGAAGTAACTTGCGGAGTGAGGAGCATTAAACTCACAGGGCCAAGCAAGGTAAAACATGGTAGGAGAGGACTCAAAAAGCAGATAGGATAATCATCCTATAATACAGGAATGAGAAATGAAAAACAAATGGAAAATCCAAAGAGCTTTATGAACGAAGAATTCACACAACCCAATCAAGGACCCTGAGGGCTGGGGTCCAAAAGACAAAAAGAAACCCACATAGAGCTGTTTTCATTTTAAAATTGTTTGTGACTTTCAGAAGGCAGAAAACACTAACAAGTTCAGTTTTTTTTTCAGATATTTTATATAACTATAACCCTAATATTTTTTAAAATCAACTTGAGGCTCAGCTGATGATATAGAAAAATTGAAGAGGTGAATTTTTTTCCCATTCAATTCCCATGGAGATTAATATTTCAAGAATTATGTTTTAAATTACAATGAATAATTATAATTCATATATGTGTATGTATATAAATATATACACTTTCTGAAATAATCCTAAAATGATTTCCTTGATAATTTATAAATTATATTGAATAAATTCAGGAAAATGCTACCAAACCAATATAGTTACATGTAAGATTTAATGCTGAATTCCACGTACATTTTTATAAAGAAATTCTCTTGATAATACATACAATTGGTTGTAATTTAGTAGTATTAGGGTAAATCCTGGAGCTTTTTCGGACTACTTTGTTTCATTTTTTATAGAACATATTCAAGACTGTTTTATATAATGATAAAATACTAAGGCCCTTATAACTTCTTTAAACAGAGTAAGAAAAGTTTTATTTTTTTTTTGAGGGGGTGGTAGGTAGTTCTTGAGAGGGAAAATCCCATACACATCAAAAGAGTCTTAAATAAGGACCATTCTAAGAACTACTCACCTAAGTAATTTATCTTCTTCACACATTTATTCATTTTTGAAAAAGGATCAAAAAATAAAACATGAAAACTTTCTAAATTAATTAGATATATTTTTAACATGAAAGAGACGTTTATTAAAAAAAGTAACTGCTCCTAATTAAATAAGGCAATATTTAATGAGGACAATTTCCAATATTAAAGACAAAATCCTTTTTTTCTTTCACTGCAATCAAGAATTGTCAAAGAGGACTTTCTATAATATAATTATAATGTTCTATACGTGCTTTGTCTGATACAGTAGCCCTACGTGCTTTGTCTGATACAGTAGCCACTAATCACATGAGACTTTTGAGCATTGAATCTAAACTGCCATTTCATTTTATTTTAATGAATTTAATTTAAATAGGAACATGGAACTGGTTGCTACCATGTTAGACATCATCATTCTAATCCACTATGATGTGAAAATAAATGCAAATGAAAAAATCAAAATCTATACCAAAAACTTTAAGCGTTGTTGGTCTACATCACAATGGAAGTAATATTATCTAACAATCATTAATGGCTGGGTAAATCACATGGACTGGAGAGGTGGGGGCTTTTTAATAATTCCATGTTAGGTGCTTCCACTCCCCGTCTACTGAACTGACTCACATCTCTCTCTCTCTCTCTTTCTCTCTTTTTTTTTTTTTTTATGAAAGCACACACTTTATTGGGAAGCAGAGAGCAGCAGGCACCCAATGGTCATCCTACACGTCATACTCCAAGAGACACACATGATGTTTTGCTAAAAAAATCAACTGGAACATGGATTCCTCTGGGCAACTTTCCCAAATTAAGCCCCTGTCAGGGTTCAGGAAAACTCTTAAAGGCAACTATGGCTCACTAGAGATAGAGCCCCTCAGGGGTGCCCTCTTGTTTTTTTATAAAGAACATTTTCTTTAGATTTTTTGAAGTCACTTTCATCCTAGGTTCTCTCAAGGCCATCAGACCAGCTTCTGTACAGATCGCCTTGATGTCAGCACCAAAGAGATCATCCTTTGCCATGATCAAATGATCCAGGGTCAGGTCATTGGCCAGTGTCATTCTGCTTGTGTGAATCTGAAAGATGCATTTCTTGGTCTTCTCATCAGTCAGGGGAACTCGATCTTCCTGTCGATGGGGCCTGGTCTGATAAGTGCTGGATCCAAAGTTCCTATTCTGTTTGTGGCCATGATAACTTTCACATCTCCCCTTGAATCAAATCCATCCAACTGGTTCAGCAATTCAAACATTGTTCGCCGAATTCCTCTCTTACCTCCAGAGTTTGAATCATATCTTTTGGTCCAACAGCATTGATTTCATCAATGAACACAATGGATGGTGCATGTTTTTCAGCAACTCGAAAAAATTCCCGTACAAGTGTGGGCCCATCACCTAGGTACTTCTGAATAAGTTCAGAGCCAACCACACTCAAGAAAGTGGGCAAGGTGTGGTTTGCTACTGCTTTGGCTAACAAGGTTTTACCTATGCCAGGTGGACCATAGAGAATGACCCCCTTAGGGGTTTTTATACCCATCTCTTCATAATATTCAGGGTGGGTGAAAGGAAGCCCCAGAGATTCCTTAATTTCCTGGATTTGGTTGTCAAACTGCTCAATGTCTGCATAGGTCTCCTGGGGGGCCTTTTCCACCTTCATCACTGTGACCAAGGGATCGGTGTCATCCATCAGCACTCCTATCACGACATGCACTTTGTGGTTGAGCAGGTCTGAGCAGCCTGGTTCCAGCAGATCCTTGTCCACAAATGAAAGGATGCTGACATAGTGTTCTGAGCTCACAGATGTGGACACAATGGCGTGATTGTCATCAATGATCTCTTCCAAGGTTCCTACTGACATTGGGGTCCCCCTCAGATCATCCATCCACCTTTGATCTTTCCTCTTCTTGCTTTTCTTCTAAAGGTTTCATTTGTTCTGATTTCTAATGAATTCTTCTTCCATGAGAAGATAGTCTTTAATTCTTCCTAAGTTCAGTAATTTTAAGGGGCACTAAGTGTGAGGTGTCACCAGTGGTAGTTTGCTGGCAGCATCTCGACCCTTTGTTTTCTTCTTTTCCCCCACTCTGGCTGGAACAGGACGTTCATATTTCTTTTTCTTGTCCTTGTCATCCTTCTTGCCACCTCCAAGACCATGACCACCACTCTGAATTTGACCCATCTTCCCTCGGCTGCTCCAGCTGCCTGAGCCACATCTCTTACATCTAAATTTAACATGCACCAGAGGTGACTCCACTGCGTGTTAAAGCTTGAGAACACCTGGTCTACTTCATCTCCCATTCCAAAGAGAAGGCACTGTTTTCCCATAACAGGAAACATGAATCTGTACTATTTAATAGTTGAGTTCTATATTAAAACATACTGCTTTAATTTAAATATCACTGGCACCTCTTAATCAACATTTCCATTCTCTTTAGAAATAACTGGAAAATAAATTATTTCACATTCTTAAATACCACAAAGTTTCAAGTAATTTCCCTAGACAAGTGCTCCACTTCATCATATCTAGTCTTTCTATAGATCCAATAGTAAATGAATGATCTGCCTTAATTATTGCACACGACTCCTTTTTATTCTACTGCTTTAAATCTTAATATTTATTATATGCAACCTTTTTTTCTGATTCTCAAATTTCCTTATCTGTAAAATAAAATAAAACTAGAAGGATAATCCTACCTCACAGGGCTGTTATATAATGCAAATGTAAAGTCTCTAGCAGAATGTCTGGCACATATGTAATAAATGTAAGATACCAGTTCCCTCTCTCTCCCCAATGGCTGTTTTTTTCTATTTACTTCCTTTTTAATCCATTCCATCTGTCAATCCTGTTCATGGTTGTCTGAAACCACTTAAACCCTGCATGCAGATTCAGGGCAACACAGAGCCCAACAACTGCCTCCCCAGGTCAGGGGAAATCTAGGACATGTGACTCACTGAGCTAGTCAGGCTTTCCCACCTCCACTCCCCCAGCCCTTGCTTGGATCTCAGCTATTGTATTACTCTAGTGCAAGCCCTGTTCCTGAATGCCAAGCCAAGCCTACTTTCTGTAACAAAACCTTGCTTTCTTCCTCAAGATTTCGTTTTGAGGTTTTGCCTTACAGCTAGCACTTGTTCTCTCACTCTCTCCAGGAAAGAAAGAAAACTGGCCCCTGAAGTCTTTCCTCATTTAGACAGAACTTGTGACTGGAAATGTCCTTGATCTGGACACACAGCCTTTGATCTATCTTTTTGGAAGTCAAAAAGCAAGAGCAACCATCATTGTCATTATTAATGTTGTTATATCATACTAGGGTTGAGCTGAACCTTTCAGAATTCTTGAATTTGCATCAATACCAGTGATTTTTAAAATCCTAAATCCAATAAACATATTTCAACATATATATGACTACGTCTTCATCTTATAAGAAAAAAAAACAGATAAGTGCTCTTGGATTAGGGTAAATATGCATTACACATGGTATCTAAAAGAGAAAGAGAGAAACATTTTTATTTTCCCAAATTGTGCTATAATTACATATAACAATTTGAGACCATCCTGCTTTAGTCTCTCAAATATCACAAACTTGCAATCATTCTGTGATTAAAAGGGCAAACAAATGAACTTTCCTATTTAGGTCTAAAAAACTATGGATAGCAAGAAATCAAACTGAGTTTTATAACAGTTTATTTTTCAACTTCAATTACAAAACTATCAAAAATTCTTCTGTAAGAGTTATTTATCATCTCATTGGAGAGGTCAGGTGGTGTAACTTTGAAGACAAATTACTTTGATATATCAACTTCATACAGACCTTGAATATTAGCAAGATACTTAGGCGGGAGTCACAGAAGTCACAACATGAAAGTTAGTCAAGTTTATTTAACAGACCACTAAATCCAAAGTAACACATAAGCTGTGGGGCTTTAGCTACCAAGAGGGGGGAAGGGAGGGAGTACAGGGAGGGAGAAGGGAGGACTTCAGTACAGTTGACTCCTATGAGATCCCCAAATATACCCAGGGAGGTTCATAACTCTAGTAATTTCAATGTTCAAATCACATACATATGGCCATTTATATCTGTAACTTGGTGGGAACTACAGAAGAGTCATAAGATCAGGGAGTGGGGAAAGAAGGGAGATCCTGGACAAGGATCAGGTTTAAGCAACTTTGTCAATAAGTATGCATGTAGGCATGTGAACCAAGGGCTCCCTTCATTATGTAAAATGATGCGGAATCAATTTAAAAAAAAATGAAAGCTTGTTGCTTTATGGTAAATATAGAAACAATTTTTTAAATAAAGAATGAATTTTTAAAATGAAACAATTTTTAAATAAAAACAATTTTAAAATGACAAAGTAAATTCTTTGATCTTCAAGAAAAGTTTACAAACAGAAACTGAAGAATCACATTTGACAAAACTTTTGACTTCTTTCTTTCTTGGTCGTTTCTAGGTCAATTCAGCAATGATAATGATTTTAAAAGTATTAAATTTTACTCTGATGAGGTAGAATGTATCTTTCTTGTCTGACAAGTAAGTTTTATTCAAATAATATTCCAGCAAATGTTAGGCTATACTTCATTAACAGCAAGGGTAAATAAGTGAATTTTACGTAGCCAACAATGTTTTATGTGCTTTTTCTTACTGAATCACTGTAACATTCCTAGTTTCAAATATTTAATTTACAGAATAAGAAAAGAAGGTTCATATTATTTGAATACTTAGAGGTCTGATTTTTGATAAGATGACCAGAGTCTATCTTACGCTACTCCAATAAATTGAAATCATCTGAGCCAAACTACACAAGAGCAGACCTCAAAACTTTATCAAGTATTAATAACATCAAGCCTTGCTCTTTAAATAACCACTATTTTGTTCACAAGTACATCTATCCCCAAATATAAGATAGTTGCCTTAACTGATGAGTATAAATATATTTGTAGAAAAAAAAAAAAAAAACAAGACTACTTTCTAGCTTTGTTCCCCGAATGGAATGGCTGCTAAAACTCTAACACCGATGGTTATGGAAGCTCAGATATCAAAAGTCAGGTTTTTTCATCATAAAGGTTGAAGGAAAATGTGATAAAGTCAGCCAGTATAAAGTCACCAGTACATAAGCAGAAAGGATTCCTAACTTTTCTTTTTCCTAATAACTATTTTGAATCGCACATTGGTTAGATTGCTAATCATCTGGTGCAGAATGTTAGATACATGATACAGCAAAGTAAGGCTAAACATGCAATATATATTTTATCCTGATTTGATATCAGGGTATTATAAAACGCTTATTACTGTAGTAGAATCAAATAAATTAATGGTGAATTCCACTTCCTGGATGTTTTTAGTCAATCCACTGGGGAAGTAGAGAATCGTTTTGTGTCTATTCAATGGTCCACATGTTGCAGTGAACAGTGGCCTATTGTGACATGCCTGGCAGAGCTGATGTGAAGATTTTAAGCCCCCACAATTTCTGAAATTTGTCTTCCAAAAAACCCAGAAGCCAAATACATGAAAATGATTATTTTGTGTAAAAATTATATGTACTCAATGTAGCTTCCCACTGCATATAAAATTAAAAATAAACAATAATTAAAGTATTTGATATTTGCAGACAGTTAAATTACTATTATTTTACACTGAACGTTGCTAAATACTTATTGAAATATTAGTGAAATACTTCACATTAAAACAAAAGGATGGAAAAACAGGCTTCTCATTTGAAACTTTTATAGCTTCTAAACTCAGTCTTTCTAGATGCATAGGGAAAGAAAATGTTTGTCATGCTAGTTGATATTATTTTATTTCTCAAAATGGGACTACAAAAAGGAGGCAGAGACTAAAAGTAAAGGAGAAGAGAAATAATAGATTATACACTAATCTTCCCAATATAGTATTTTTTTGTCTTGGTACTTATGATAAATAGTATTTGAATGAACAATGTTCCAGCTATCAAAGATTTTGTAAAACTGATGGTATTATCTGCTTCACAGATTAAACAATGTAGGAAAAATTGCTAAATCCAGGGCCTGAAACACAATATATGCCCACATAATGCTGGCTCCTTTCAATGTTATTGGATAAACAGATTAAAAGATTTCCTGATCAACAGTACCATATGGAATGATGATATAGACAGCTCCTTCACCATAACAGTATAAATTTTAAACTTATAATTATATGTATCCCTACAATTTTTAAGGTACAGTAAAGTGAGATTCCTTTACACTTCTAAGAAATTAAAAGCATTATTACCCATTCACTGAACTACCCATAGATGCCCCATGCCCACAGACCTAGAACCTGAATCTAGATCATTTCAATGAAAAGCTCCACTCACCACACTTGGCTTTTCCATATGTTCACTGTTAGCATAGATATGTAAAAACATGTTACTGTATACTCACATGTATTAACAATGGAATTAAGGGTACCAAATTAATTCCCAGATTTGGTTCAAAATAATATATTGCCTGGAAAGTTCTTATAAAGTATGTTCAGACTCAGCCCAAAGATTCTGAAAAGTGTGAAATGGGAAGGTAAACAGGCCAACAATACTTCCCCACCAAGGATTCCAACAATAACCATAACCTGCTTAACAACAGAGACCTAAAAAGACTGAGAGCCAATGTATAAACCAAAGAGTTTCCATGACAACAGACTGGGATAAACAGATAAAAACCTAATGCTTTGCACTGACATTTTAAATCCTTTAAAATATCACCAAGGCTATTAAACCCATTCCATTAATAAATTTTCATAACAAGAAACATGGCCATTGGTCATGAGTTAATTCTCACACAGCTGTCGAGAGTCCACAGTGTAATTTTTAGAATTCCTTTTACTTCTCTCATCAACAAAGACTTAGTTTGATTATTTTCTAAGTAGTGTCAAAAGTATATCTTTGAGGACTGGAGCCGTGGCTCAGCGGTTACGGCGCTTGCCTAGCATGCGAGAGTACAGGAGTTCAAACCCCAGGACCTAAGTACACAACTAAGTGTCAGAGCAACAAAAGCCATGTAAGAAAAACTCAATAAAAACTCTAGCTCTCTCGCTCTCTCGCTCTCTCTCACTGTCCTTCTCTCTTAAAAAAAAAAAGCATATCTTTGAAGATCTGTTAAGCAAACAGGACAGTTCCTTCAACATTTATTCTTTGATAACCAGTTTAGTGCTACAAAGTATAATCATAGTCATTTTTTGATGAAAATGAAGAACAGCTTCTAAATTAACCTGAAAGTAGTTTAAGAATTTTCCATTTTGAGAAGTGTACCATGTAATATTTATGGCAACAATATTATGATTAATCACAATTATATTATACAATATTATAATAACTTAAATTATAATATTGCATAATACTATAATTAGCCAGGCACAGTGTACACACCTTTAGTCCCAGCACTTGAAGGGCTGAGGCTGAAGGACAACATGAACTCAAGTGTTGGAAACCAGCTTGGGCAACACAGGGACACCCCACCTCAAAAGCTAAAACAAACAAAAAAATACCCCAAAAAAACCTGGTTGTGATTAGAGCTGTGCTAACTAGAGTTACATTACAAACTCATTAACATGCATGATATTTTAGTGAAGAGCATTCCTCATTTCATTCATGATTCAGTCCCATGCAAGGATTAACTTAAAAAACTATTAAAATTCATTCCCTCCAAATTTTAGGTAATAAATCAAAATTTTCTTCATGCACATAATAGAATGTCCATGGTAGCAATTTTTTGGTGGCACTAGGGGAGTCCTTGGCCAGTACACCTTTCCTCTGTTCTTCCAAGAAAGTCCTAGATCACAGAGGAGCAGAGGCCCCAGACACTAATTACTGGTCCACAAGGAATCCTTCCCTGGGATTATCCTAGCTGTAGCTCACAGAGGAAAGCTATTAGATTGTGAGCTGCCAAGCCTCATGCTTGCTCTTGCACAGAAAAGATTTGTCTTTAAAGAAGAAAAATGAAATAAGCACACAAAAGGAAGCAAAAGCTAGAGAACCAAAATCCGCTGATGGCTTTACTCAGTAGGTCTGTTCGCCCGTAAGTCTGACCCCATGCATATTCTGTGACTTCAGCATATTGAGTCAATGAATTTTCCTTTTGATACCGAATAGGGTTCTTTCACTTGCTACCAAGTAGTCCTAACACACTAATGTCCCTAATAAATCCAGGTTTTCCTGTCCTGGAAAGTGTCCTCAGAATATCTTGCTAGGAACTGGACATTGATACCTGTCCAACTCTCCAATGTCTGAAAGTTGCTGTTTACTTACTGTACTTCCATGACACATTGGCCAGCACAATCTATGTTCTTTATTTAAAGATTGTACCTGTTAAAGACTTAAGGATATCTTGTTGGGCATAAGACTCAGGGACTCAAATGTTTATTAATAACTGTATTAATAACTTAATAACTATGAGTACAGACAATATATCATGAACCCAATTTGTGCTGTTCATATAATTTTTAGCTTGCATAAATGTGTGGGTACTACTTTTTGATCTAAGCAAGCCTTTATAAAGTAACAGAATCTAATCTCTTGTTTGCATTATTTTTGTGTGTCTTTTTAAACCTATAATATATATCAAGATTCTCAAATTATTATCTAGAATCAGATTTTCCTTGTGGAAAATCTAGTTTTTCTTCCTTTTACCAAAAATAAACTCCTGAATGCAGAAAAGAAATCCATCTGTGTTATGTCTTCCCATCTATAACTAATATTCAAATTGTTATTTTTGTTTGAACTTTCTCATATGCGCATGTTTTCCCTAAGCTAAATTGTTAACAACTTGTAGGTAAAGGCATGTTTTTAATTTATTTGCAATCGTTATAGGATTTTTAACACCTCCAAGCACATACATAAAGTATAATAAAGCCAACTTAATGAGCAATGGAGTACCTTTTTTTATTTACAATGGAAACTGAGGAGAATTTGATTCATTCAGATAAAAAAAGTTTCCATAAATGTCAGATATTCATCAAGTATGACTTACCTGAAATATATTGAAATTTTTATCCCAAATAATAATGTTTGGGGTGGACCTGGAGTATAATTTTATTTAGTTTAGTTTGATTTTTTTGACACATTCATCCTCAAAAAGTGTTTGGTGTCTATTATATTTTTCATAAAATATGTAAAGAGCAGTGTACAACTAAGGTCTATAAGAAATTTACAGATTAGTGAACAAAATTAAACCAAAACACATCATCAAATCAAAAGCACTTTTCTTCAAATACTCTTCCCGTTTTAAATTGAAAGAAACATGAAATTATTAGGGATATTTTTTCAAGCCAAGTTATGCATAAATTAATAATTTTTTTACAAATGTTATAGATACCCTATAATTCATTCACATCATGGCCCAATGTAACACTTTAAGTGTTTCCTTCCTTCCTTCTTTCCTTCTTCTAAGATTGAACCTAAGGTCTCGTACATGCTGACCTAAACACATACTCTACCATTGAGTTACATCCCTAGCCCCGAAAGAAAAGATTTCTATTAATGCACGATTCCACAGGATACCACATTTAACTAATGTTTGGACAATGGTAAGAAAGAGAAACCGAGTAAGGGAGGGAGGTGGAGCAGGAAAGACAGAGAGAAGGGAAATTCCAATGTGACTCAGAACTTTAGACTTAGTGGGGGAAAAAAGCCTCTTTATGGAATGTGTTTCTACTGAAAACTGAACCAAAACTCGTGGTAGCGGCTGTGGATTCTTCAGACAGATGGTGTCAACAGACCAGTCGATTAGTCAGCTTGGCAGTGGAAGGAGGATAGATAGTTTTACGAAATGCCACCAAACTGAATATATGAAAAAAAGAGAAATAGGCTCAAATCTTCCTCTGATACTTGATCCTGGTTCCTGCATGGTTTGTAAAATAGGCTACTCTTGTCACCAGCAGTTTAGAATTTCCTCGTTAGATTTTCTTAGAAATGGTTCTCAGAACACAAAAGCCAATTCCCAGATGGGACAGCTGGATTTAACAGGTGAAGAGATCACATCTAATGGTTTTCCTATCAAAGCCCCACTGCTGATTTCTTTCTTGTTTTTACTTAATATAAACTAACAAAATAGATTCTTATTTCTTAAAGATAAGTGATTTGAAAATTCATAACCTATGGCAAACAAAAATTGTACTAAAAATAAAATGTCCCTATTTACAAATAAAAATGCAATAATTCAATTTCAGGGCTTAAGGTAGAGTTTTATATTAGGTTATATTTCATCAAATTCAAGTTACTGTTCACTAATTCTTTCCTTAGAGACTAAGACCAGGTCTACTAATGCCACAAATTAAATCAAAACCAGAAAGTTCAATTTGATTAGTAATTTTCCTGAGTTTGGGACCCTTCAAATGTAAATCAGTAGTTTCATTAACAAGGGATGAGGCTAGGACATGGGCCCAGCAGAAAAAAAGCAGTTGGTTTGAGAATAAAACATGAAATCTCTAGGATAAGTCTTTCAAGCTCAGCTTACCCTTTTACATTTACCTACATGATAGATTGCAACAATTTATATTTAAATAAAAATGTTTACCACTTCTGAAAATCAAGGCCAATTGAACGATTCTGGTTTACTCTGAATACATCATAAGCATGTGAAACATTATCCCTTGTTTCATCTGTTTGCCTGCATTTAGTGGAATTTAATCAGATAAAGTGCCTTTTATAACAATTTTATTTGTGGTTTCATAAAGATAAAACCAGTACGGCTCCCTAGTCTCTTCAGGGAGAATGTTGAAGGTGTGGTGGGTACAGAGAAGGAGATCTGGATCTGAGAAATTGCTCATTCTACTATTTAATTAGCTGTGTAAACTCAGATCACCAATTTCTTAAATTTAGTTTTCTGATTTGAGAAAAAAAAATAATCATTGAGAGGACTCCATGAAATATAGTGTGAAAAAGGCAACAGAGTCTGACATAAAAATAAGCTTTCTATACATGTTTCTTTTCAAGGTAAAATTTTTAAATTGCATACATATTTCTAGTCAGCAAATGAAAGTTGGAGTCAAGGAAAAACAGAATTATTTGATTTGCAATTATGATGCCTGTTTTGTGGATGCTGGGTTCCTGTCCTCAGAGTCAAAGAATGAAACCAAGGGACACAAAAGCACAACAGACAGACTTTATTTTAAGAAAATAATGGAAAAGAGCAGAAGTCCTCCCCCAGAGTGGGAGAAGGGGACAGAGCTAAAGAGGCAGTTAGGTTTGCCCTTTTTATATGATGTTCTCCCTTCAATTGGTCATCCTCTCCCTTCCCTGAACATAGAACCTGGGCTCGGAAAATTCTGGTTGGGTCCAGCCTTGGGTTTGCACCTCAGGCATCAATAGACAGAATGTGGCTCCTTGCTCAGCAGAAGGGAGTGTCTGCATCTGGACCCACCTTGCCAGGCCCTTCTTACTAGCACTGCGAGATGTCAAATTGATCCTAAAGGAAAAGAACTGGTTTTCCCTTGACGGACTGGAAAATTCTAATTACTCTGACTGCCTAACCTTTTCCCCCATCTCAAGTAAATGAACACTGAAACAAACTTGCCCAGGTAATTAACAACAAATACATAAGAGAATGGAAAAGTCCTAGCATTTAAGTAGTAACACAATTGTTTCTACATTCATGTGCTATTTCAGATCATTATTCCCTAGCGTTCTTTTTTTTTTTTTTAAGAAAGAGAGAGAGAAAAAAACAGTTCATTTTTATTTTTTCATCCAGTTTTTGTTTTTCCTCCACTGAGTTGTGTATGTGGTACTGGATATCAAACCCTGGTCCTTGGCACATGCCAAGCAAGCTTTCTACTGCTGAGACACTTCTCCAGCCCCATAGCATTCAAATTTGATCCTGAAGACTACCTGGTTTAGGTAGCATACAGATATTTACTCAATAGTACTTAAATTACATAGAAGTATAAATAGATCAGCCTAATTTTGTTCTTTAATTAGCTTAACTTTAATTTTATTGGTTTTGTGGGTTTTTTAATGCAAAATTTAATCCAAATTATTTCTTTATGCTAAGGATAAACATGGCATGGATTAGGTGCTAAACAGAATAGACTCAAGGCAATACACACATTAGAATTGCTCCAACAAAGTGTAGGGATTCTGAGATCAAAAGCAAAAGATTAAAACATTCTCCATCATACATCATCTCCTCAGTATCTCCCTGACTCCCAAATGGAGACATGAAAAGTCACCTGAAGAATCAAACAGAAGCGAGGAGGTCAATCACAGAATTTCATCATAATTGTTAGTGCCCATGCAGGTGTGGACTCTGACCTGAAGCTGCCTGCACTCTTCCTTGAGTCTTTGTGCTTAGATGATTGGCAGCCCAGGAGACATATTCTGACTGGTAGATCCCTCAGAATTGCAGGCTTCAATCTCCCTGGATTTATATGCAACCTAGTCTTTCACAACATTGCTTCCTGGTTAGGGAACATGAAAACACAAGCTGCTCCTAAGCCCCTGACTAACTGCAACCCTGTTTTGTCTCTATCAGCATTTGCCCAATTTTAGCTCTACCCAGATCCCATGCTGGCTCCGTGTATTTTCACCAGCACCTTATTGAACCTATGTCCTTTACTACACATACATCAGCACCTTTTCGATGCCTTTCTTCATTTAACATAACCAACTAAGAACCTATTGGTACATTAGAAGAAAAGTAATACTGAGTTTAGCAATCAAAGCACACATGCTAATCCTCTGCATAAGAGAATAAGAACAACAGATTAACTTTCTCTAAAACTTTCTTAAAGGCTAGTGTATACAGGTGCATTGTAAATTTTGTGAATTACAGCAAATCTAAGATACACTTCACTACATTTTGGCAATGAAATAGGAATTCAGCCTAACACCAACCACCTTCTATTTCTTTAAATTTCTTCATATACTTTGCAAAGGAATTTAACTAGAGCTTTAAAACCAAACAAATGGTATTAAACTACTCCTTTTCTCTTCTAAAATAACTGTGGGCATTTAAACAGAATATTCCCAATAGTCTACAGGATAAATTCCAAACCACTTAGCCTGTCAGGTAGAACCTTCCACAAGCTAACCTCAATGTGCCTTTTCAAACCCCAATTTCCACAATTCCCCTGTGATCTAGAAAAATCAGATTACTCACTGAGATTCAGATATGCTTTGTTCTTTATTTACACACTTCTCTCTTCCTAAAATTCCCTTTTCTTTCCCACCCTGCTTTTTTTCTTTCTTTTTTCTTCAAGATTTATTATTAATTTAAAGTACTCATTCTGGCTTGAAATGATTTCTAGCTCTACTTTGGAATCATTTTTCTTTGTTCTCTAGAATAATTATTTCCATTGCATCTATTATTTAACTTTATATTTTTTTCACTTCAACTACAATGTAAGCTCCTCAAAGGCAGGGCTGGTTGTGCAACTCACTGGCAGAGTGGACACTTAGCATGTGTGAGGCCCTGGATCTGGGACAGTAAGAAAAAAAAATAGAAATGCTTACATTTTATTTTTCTAACTATAGTATCTATTTAATGGATCTTGACTCAAGCAGTCAGGCTACATTAAAAAAAAAAATATATATATATATATGTATATTCCATAAGCTACACTGAAAAGAAATAAAAGAAAGTGTAAAGGAAGCTACCCATGAGAAAATGAAAATGTTCTGATTCCTCAGAAACATAACACACTGGGAGCTTGTTGGGGCAGGCCTAAAATGGCTGTAGTTAGGTTCCCTCACTGAGGATTCCAGACAGCTGTTATGGGCTGTGTTACATTTTTAGTGTGTAGCCAAGGCTGAGAACTGGCTATGTAATGGTTAGTGCATAGTCAAGTTTGGAAACACTCTAATTCAGTGTACGTACTCAAGGTCATAAACATTTGCTTGTGAGCATGTGCCCCCCCCCTTACGTAACCTTGTTGGCAGTATGCCTTCTTTGTTTGAACTGTATATTAAAGGCCTATGGAAATGGCTCTAGGGGCAAAATGGAACTGGCTGGGGGCTGAAGTCAGATCGGGGCTGGCTAAGGGCTATTTTCATCCCAAATGGATGTGATCTAACCCAACTGTGTCTTGCATCTTCTTCCACCTGCCTGGATCTAGAATCTGTTCCCTGAGCCTCTCCTCTACAGGACAAAGCTCCTCATTCCCACAGTGTTCACACAAGGAATTACAATCACTTAGGACCCTTCTTAGCCAGTCTTGCCTCTATCCTGAGAGAACAAGCTTAACAGTCTATGAAGATTTGATATCTGTGTAACAGACTGTTTTAATATATATGAATGAAGTGAAATAATTATAAAAGTGCATCTAAACTGGGAAGACAGAATCATTTGACAAGTATTTTTAAACATTACCAGTACTTTAAACAAATACTGCACATGCACAAATGGAAACCTTATATTTGCATTTTCAGAGTCTTATTTTGCTACCCTTTTCTTAAACAGAAGAGTCTCCAGGGGGCTGGAGCGGTGGCTCAGTGGTTTCGGCGCTTGCCTGGCAAGCACGAGGACCCGGGTTCAAACCCCAGCACCACGTACACAACTGAGTGTTGGAGCAATGAAGGCCATGTGAAAAACTAAATAAAGTTGTTTCTCTCTTTCTCTGTCTCTCTCACTGTCCCTCTCTCTTTAAAAAAAAAAAAAACAGAAGAGTCTCCAGATAGTTCTACAGATTTCAAAAGTTGTCATCAATTGGATGGACTGGTTTCTATTGAACTAATCAGTTGATTAAGAAAGTATACTTAGCTAGTGGTTCTGAAGGCTGACAAGTCCAAGAACGTGATACTGGCCTCTGGTGCGGTGAATATAACATTTTTAGATTTGCAACTCTACTTATAAATGACCTATATATTCACAAATATAAAATCAATAAAAATATATGCTTCCACCTAGTGGCTAATTTACTGAACCAAGGTAGGAGGTAGAGGCCTGAATCAAGGAGATATGTATGATTATCACTTTTATTTCAGCCAAATAACCCCATCCCTGTATCTTTCCGACCCAAGTTCATAGATCAGGTGTCTTCAGTTTTTATTTCTTCCAAATGCGGCTAATTTGCATTTGCTTGAAATGGTAAGAAATTAAGATGATGGCATTAATAACAGTCATGGCAAAAAGCCCTTTGGGAGTCCTCATTGATGGTCAGGTGGCACCTATGGACTTGCACAAATTATTCTTATGCCTCATAAAGATATTTTAATACAAATAACAGTATCCTTGTTGTGAAGACAGAGACAGAAACTGAAAAATGTGAAGCTTCCTCCCAAATGTTCTGTACCATTTAGCAGCACAAGATGCACATCCAAGTCTCCTTCTATTTGTTCTCATTCTGCCTGTGTTTTTCCATAATACTTTACATGATTAAAAGGAAGTACACAAGAAAGAATTCAAGGTATGAATAATCCCAAAGTAGGTCAACCCACCCCCATAATCTGAGTGTACTTGAGCTGAAAGAGTTAATGTTGAAGTTCTATAGACTGTGTTTCCAGCAACTTTCCTCCCAGCTGAGGTCAAACACAGCTACAATCTATTCTTCAACTATTTACAAACCTCTTTATCAACATTAGTCCTCTTCAAGTTCTGACATCTCTCTTCAGGCCAGAAGTATTTATTTAATCAACAAGTACAGCTTGAGGAACATCAGGCTGTTATTCATGGTTAAGTAATTAAAAACGGAAAACACCTCACCAAGTGCCTAATATATGCAAGCATTAATTGGTTCAATTGGTGAATGCTTCCCAGGACTGCATTTGTTTCTTATGGATGGGTGCTGTGTTCCTGTCCCAGCCTCCTGGCTTTCAGGGTTTGCTAATTAGTGCTTTCCTAATCCCATTCAGAGAACTAGAGCAAGTTTTAGCAATTCGCCTTCCATAAATGGGTGGTCACTGAGATTAGGTCAAAAGAGCTCAGCCTACAACGGCATCCTTAATCAGCCAATGTGAAATAAAAATGAGGCAAAAATCCTGGCTTTTATCTCACACTGTCTTTGGTGCTAATTAAAATGCACAGACTCTTCCTCCTGCTATAACCCTGCTGTTCTATACGCTAATAAGCCAACAAAAGGTGCTGAAAGCAATGGACTGAATAATTGTTGAAATTTACAGTTCCTTAAAGGCAACTGTTAAAAGATTTCTGTCTTCTCAGCAATGTCGATCCCATTCTGATAAAGTATCACTAAGCAAAATCTCCTCACATATGTATGTTAAGAATCACACAGAATCAGGTCCCATTAGAATCCTATAGAAATCCTATAGATTCATGACCTCTCCTCTCCCTTTTTTTTTTTTTTTTTTGTGATGTTGTTGTACTTCTCTGGCTTTTCAACCCTCTTTGCTGACCAAAGAGTTAAAATAACACTATGCTCTTTGAAATGTGTCCCCAGAGTATGGTGAGGGCTCTGAGATGTTTTAAGGGACTCTATGAAAGCCCACTGGCACAATAAACAAAAACGTGGGAGGGGGAAGTGGGAGAAGACAGGATGTAGGCAAAAAGAAAAAAAAAAATGAACACACACAGACACACACACGTGATCAACTTGGGCTCCTTCCCTCGCATTTTACCCACCAAAAATAAATCCTTAAATTAATAACCAACCTTAATAAAATACCTTCTAAAACAGAGTAAGCTTTTGATCTTACTGTTCCCCTGCCTCAGGGTATTCCTTTATATTTATTGAAATGCACCTTGAGCATGTTACAAGTAAAACAATAATTTCCTACACTTTAATGCATGTACAAGCATATAATTTAAGGAACCATTTGCCAAGGAACACCACAGATTCCAAACACATATAACAAATTAAATTTACTTTATAATTATGTTTAAAAATCAATACATTAAGTAAGATTCAACATGTTCAAAGAGCCTTAAACTGTAATTACGAGAAAGTGACCTATCTCCCTGAGATTGGGTAGAGCATAAGACACCTGTACAGAAAGTGGACTCCCTGCCTCCCCTCCCTTGCACACCTTAAAAGCATGATCACAATCATCTTACATACTTTCATCTGGGTTGACATAATGTCCCTATGTCATAGTGTTGTCAAAACTCCAGGAGGCACAAACTATAATGCTGAAGATATTAAAAAAAAACAAAAAAAAAAACAAGGCTCTAAATATAGAAATGCATAAGGGTAATGTTTTAATAAAGCACTTTTTTCCAGTAGGGGTACAATTCCTACATCAAAAACTTAAATATCTTCACCACAGGTTTTTGCATACAAAACCATGATTCTTTATTACCTGGTATTCATTTAAAACAGATAGGGAAACAATAACTACTAGTATTTGTAGCATAGGGGCCTAACCGAAAGATATGTAATACATCTTTTTCCCTTTACATTTATAGCTTAGCTTCTCAGGTATTTGCTTTCCTAAGTTATATGTAATTCTATGAACCACATCAAAATACTTCAGTTCAGGAGAATGTATACCAATTACACCTCTGGAAGATATAGCTAAAATGATCTATCAAGAGAGATAATATTAAATATGAAAAAATAATAATTGGGACTAAGTGGTGAGTTTAAAAATACATATTAACTTAAACCTAGAAACCACTACTATCATCCAAACTATTATTATCATCTAAGTGATCAAAGTAAGATGATAATGAGTCACTTACATAAAACATAGTATATGCGTTATATGTATTAACTTATTTAATCCTTTTAGCAAGATATAAAATACATATTATTGCTTTATCCATTCCAGAAATGAGAATACTGGAGTACAAAGTATTTTTTAAAAAATTCACTTTCCCAAGCTCACACAGCTCATAATTAGACATCTAGTTTATGCACTTAATAATAATGTCATCATATATAATTAAATAAATTATAGTATATCACAGTTTATTATATCCTACCTAATAGTAATGGTTCACATTTTTAGAGTAGGAAATTAGGTTGTTAAGCAAGCACCTTACACAAATTACCTCATTGAAATCTCTCAAAGTCCTAGTACCAGCACCATCTTACAACAGTGCCCACTAGCATGGGCAACATGAAATTAATGATCGTATTAAAAAAGAAAGAAAGAAAGAAAGAAAAGCAGAAAAAAAGTGGTGAAAGAGAAGACAAATCTCACGACATCCCATTTTTTTCCAAATCCATACAGGGCATGAAGAAGAGGGTAATCAGAGACACAGTTCACAGAAAGGTTCGGGAAAATGAGAACCCAGATGACGCTTTTGCTTTGAGCCAAAAGGGAATGATTGGCTATCTTAGCAAAAGGGCTCTAGAAAGAGCATGTTAGGCCACCACCTCACCATTTGGTGCCCTGGAGCAGTCCTTAATTACAATAATGGAATGAAGGTCAATGTATATTCCAACATGCGTGGGTCACTAGCAATTATTATCAGAACAGGTTCTACTTCCAAGGCAGCGTTTAGAGAGGAAAGAATAAAACCCTTTCCTTCTGAGCTGTGGATGCTAACCAGTCAACCATGCTGGCCAGTCCTGCCTCTGAAACCGCTTTGTAACATATACTATTCACCCAGCCTGGAGTCTTCAATGACAGCTATTCATGTGTTCCGAGCTGATCAAATGCAGACCACAGAGATGTTTTGGGACTGCTTTCCCTTATTGAATGAACAGAAAATGAGTCCTTGTCATGAGTCTGGTGCACAAACTCCAAGGGCTCTACAGAGGAAACATTTTCATAAAGAACAGGTACAGAAGGCAGCTACTTATTCAGCAGCCACCCTGGCTTTGGGATATGTGGTCTTCGTTCTGAATAATGGGGGATAAGGGGAAAAGCTTTTGCCCCTATTCTAAATACCCCTTAGTCTCCTTTGAATCAAAGCTGCTAATTATGCCAGGCAGGCTGAATGATGAGTGGTGTTTTGTGATCCCAACTATTGTTCAGAGAGGCTGAGATCACCAATGCATTTTACTAGGTATAGAGCAGTTGAAGGGAAAAGTCTGAGTACTTATTATCTCTTTGTGTTCTTAAACAGTACCTATTTACAAACTTTTCACTAGTGAGTAAAAACATTTACTGGCAATAAAACACAGCAGTGTTTCAGAATGTTAACCTTTTCCCCCAAAACATGACAAAGTGCTCTGTGACTTCAGAAAGAAAGAAAAAAAATAAAAATTGCCTATTTTTTTTCTTGCCACAAACACAGAAAGGAGAGATGGGTAGGAAAGAGGGGAGAAAATCGGAAGTCATTTTCTACAAAATACATGTCCTTTAAGCTCTCCACATTGCAATGTTAAACAAACGTATATCACAGTAAATAAATGCAAACAAGGTATCTCAGTAGATGGAGGACTCTTATCCCTCAAAAAATTCTATTTGTAAAATATAAGGCACAAGAATGAAGGGGAAAGATTTATACAAATAGAAGAAAAAACAAAGTATAAGGCAAAAGAACGAAGAAAAGAAAGCAACTGGTGTAACCGAAGGAGAAAAACTGCCCAGTCATGGGATTCTATTAACACACTTCTAGTTTGGAAACACTTATTCATTATCTCTGGGCCTTGTCTTCATGTGAACATCCTGGAGGCCAAAGCCATTTCTAAAGATATTATATAATTTAAGTCACTAAATATCTAAAACTGCACCCAAATATAAATTTGCAATAATTGAACAGCCAGTTAGTAAAGTCTACTTGTTTTCCACACTTCTTGTGTATTCTCTTAATAACTGATGGTGAATAGATGCTGCGGAGTCTTCCGGGACATCCAGGATACTGAAATAAACCTTTGGGGAAAGCTGTGATCCCGCAAATACTAACTATGCAAATGTCACATTCCCTTGAGAGGGAAATTCTAAATTTAGTTCTCCATTTATGTGTAAGATTTTTTTTCCCTAAGTTCCTTTCTGTCAGAGTCTTCATCTCAAATAAACATAGCTAAGAAGAAATGTGTTTATCTTACAAGACTGGCAGACTCTTCTATTTGGTCCAATTTTGAAAAGGCTTTGTTTCAATTAGTTAAAACTGAGAGGAAAACAGCTGTGAGGATGGAAAGCAAATAAAGGCTGCTCTAACTTCCACAATGTAATTCTCTAGTCTCTGTGGTTTAACATTTCCCCCATTGGACACACTGGATTGCTCTTATCTCCAGAGACCTTGTATCTCCACCTGCTGGAAGCATGAAACATAACTGGGTCCAAGATAATCGTGGGCATATTTCAAGGAAAAAAGCATACTTACACAAATTAGATTTGAAATTACTTGTTTTAAGCTATAACCTTTTGTACCCAGTATTTCTATCACTAAATAAATTTGCAACCATGAAACCCTTTGTTCTGTAATTGTTACAGATTTCTTCTTTTGTATTTGTTTTTCACTTTTAAAATTGGCTATTACATCAAAATTGTCAAGTGATTATTTGGAAACAAAAATGACAGAAATATATAATGGTTTAATAGTTGTGAAATTCTGATCCTTAGAGAATACATTGATATTGAAAAATCATACATCGTGTAACGTGAATTATGAGAAATGCAGTATCCATTGTTTATGATATACAAAGAAAAATGATGCTGGGATAAAAGCTTGAAAATGAGATATTAATTATTTTTAACAGGGATATAGCTTTCTCCTGAGGGGCAGCAAAAGCACTCTCTTCTTTCAGATTTTAGAGAGTTTTAGCTGCCTCAGGGCATATGGAAAGAGAACACAGCTGCCTTGAGTTCACCTTCTGTTGTATAAATTAATCCTCATTGTTGATTATTCACACATTTACTTTAAAAAAATGATGTACCTTCTTTTTTAAAAACAGGGATATCTGTGTTGATAGGAATACTCCTGAATTTAACATAAACATTATTGTTCCCATAAATTGTTTAAATATAATTGGATATAGTAAGTAACTTGGTAGAAGCCTAAGAAAGTCTGTACAAAGTCAAAGTAGCAGCCCTTAATGGGTATAAAAACAAGGTATTTCCATTTTAGTTAAACACCTTTATACCTCAGTGGTGATTAATGATAGCAACAGCCACAATAGGAAAAAGGAAATGAAAGGAGAAATTATCTGCCAAAATTAGGTTTTTCTTTTAAACTAATAGTTCTTTTTAAAGTTTCCTAAGAATATATTTAATACACTAGAAGTTTTCCTAAAACAATAGATCTTTCCCTTTAAAATGTTCAATCATAGTTATTTGGTGGTATGCATTTCATTCATATCAAAGGCAAATAAAGAATAAACCAATTTTGGAGGGATAATATTTCAAAGCTTTATACTGTGCATTTCTACCACATAGGAACAGGAAATTGGTAAATGTTCCCTGACCCATGTTTCCACACCCCACATAGAAACATACACTTTAATAAATCTGAGGCAGATTTCGGCAAATAAGACAATTTTCTTAGGTAATTAAAAGCAAAATGAATAATATCACTAATACATAATGTATAGTAATTGAAGTATACTCATATTTTCAATACGCATTTATCAAGTGGCTATTTACAAGTGCTATACAATGACACATATAAACCAAAGCTCATACAATTAAAATAAGTATGCATTAAATTGCCTTTGCAGTAAGAATGCTTGTGTATATGCATTGAGTGGTTTAATAAATCATTGTGGAAATATTAATTCAAACCAACTGTCTCAATTATTGTAATTAATAGCAACCAACATTTTAAAATCTTAATGGAAAATTTATATTATTGATACAATTAAGACAGCAAATCAAATATACATATTCTTTTTTCTGTTTGCTTTTTTTCTTCTTTCCCCACATTATTATATTGATGCATTTTAGTTGTACATAATGGTGTAATTTGATATTACCTATTTGTACATGCACATAATATAACAATATCATTTGTCCAATATCACACTCTAGTACTTCCAGTCCCCACCCCCACATCCTTTGGTCCCTTCCTCTATTCTACTAACCTCCTTTTGATTTTCATGAGACACCCTATCACCTTTGTTTTCCTTTTTCCTCTCTAGCTTCCATATATTAGAGAAAATATATGGCCCTTGACCTTCTAAGTTTGGTTTATTTCACTTAACAATTAATGTTCACAAGTTCCATCCATTTTCCTGCAAATCACATAACTAAAATTCTCTTTATGGCTGAATAAAATTCCATTGTGTATATATGCCACACTTTTGTTATCCATTCATTCATTAATGGATACCTAGGCTGCTGCTACAAACATGGGTATGCATGAATTGCCATAGTATGTTAACTAGTTCTTTAGGATAAATACTGAGGAGTGTTAGAAATATTTCTAAATAATTTATCAGAAAAAAAAAGGTTGGAACTACCAAAACAAAACCAACAACAACAAAAAACATTCAACTGGGTTTACGAGGTGTGTGGATATCACCACTGAACAAGAGGCACTACTAAGTTTTTGGAAGAATGAGAAAGAATGGGAACATGTTCAGGAATTAAATAGAGAGGATGTAAGTTATAGCCTCATGTGAAGAGGCTCTGGAATATGTAGAATTTTGCTGAGGCAGTCCTGGAAATCAAATCCAAAGTTAAAAAGGACCCAAGAAAGTGGGTGGAAAAGGGAACTGAAGAAAGAGGATTAATAATGGCAACTTTTTCCCTTGTCATCCAATTGCAGGCAAAATCAGGCAGCTGGCATTTACCTCCAGCAAAAACAGCTGACCCCTTCCCAGTGAAACTGAATAGACTGCCAGGTGAAATATGGTACAACCCTCACTCTTTCATTTGAGTGATCCTGCAGCCTGACAGCTGGCTTTCTTGCTGATCCCTTTAAGGCAAAGTGTCACATTTGCTTACCTCACACAGAACTCTAAGTGAGAATTCCAAATAGAAATCAGTTGTAACACAGAAGCACAGGGCTTTTACTAACTATAAATTTCCTCTTTCTATGCTAGACATACAAAAACAAAACCAAACACTAACAAACGAACAGCAGGATAAGATGGAAGAGCCAAGATTAAGAATCTACAGATTGACACCAGAAGAAATGGAGCTAACTTGGGCATCATTAAAGAGAAGAATAGAGAAGGAGGAGGAGAAGGAAAGGAAGAGGAAGAGGAAGAGAAAGAAGAAGGAGGAGGAGGAAGAGGGAGAAGGAGAAGCAGAAGGAAGAAGAAGGAGGAGGAAGAAGAGGAGGAAGAGAACACAAGTGAACAAACTTAGAACTATTCAAGATACAAATAATCCCTGTCTTAACTTGGTTCATATAATTTTTTGACTTTATTATGGTAGAAATCGTGATTGATACATATTCAGTAGAAACTGTACTTCAAATTTTGAACTTTGAGCTCTTCCTGGGCAAGTGATGTTCAGTACAAAAATCTCCTAAAAAAAACAGCAATCTGTAGATCCATATCAGCCATGCAATTGTGTGAGTAAACAACTCGTACTTTACAATATACTGTATTGCTACTCTGATTTTCAGAAGATTAGGTATATTGACATCATTTCAAATTACAATGGGCTTACTGGGATGTAACCAAAGTTGAGGAGCATCTGTATTACAGCTACCAAAAAAAAAAAAAAAAA
>PVKS010015087.1:0-46803 GCA_004027875.1 Aplodontia rufa | reverse complement strand
TTTTTCTTTATCTTTATAATCTAGGCAAGGATTTTGTAAATAACACTAAATTTTACATGCATAATCTAAGCGGCAAATACAATTCTTTAACTAGGAAGTTTATCTATACCGTATAATAATTTATGTACTTGAATTTGTTGCAATAACTTTAAAAGTTTGACTTTATTTTTATGTATTTTCTTTTGTCTTTAATATTTTTCCTTTTAAAACAGCCATTTGACATTATTTCTTATTCTATTTTGTTCTCCTTATTGGTTTGGAGTTTATATACTTGTTTTAATTATCATCTAATTTATCTAAAATCCTATGATGCACATTTACTGGCATAAATTTATTGTTACATTTTCCCAATTATCCTGCTAAAATGCTATATTTTTGCTTATGACATTGTAATTTGTGAATTTTCATTTGCTTATCTATCTGTCCAAATATAGCTTAATTAATTTTATTAGTTTTTTCAAAGAAAAAACTAATGTTTTTGATTCATTGATTTTTGTCTACTCTTTCAACTATTTTCTGATCTTTGCTATTTCATTCATCCTACTTACCTTAAGTTTGATTTGTTCTTTTATTACTAATTTTTTTTTTTTGAGAAAGGGAGAAACAACTTTATTTAGTTTTTTACATGGCCTTAGTTGCTCTAACACTTCGTTGTGTACGTGGTGCTGGGGTTTGAACCCAGGTCCTCGAGCTTGCCAGGCAAGAGCCGAAACCGCAGAGCCACTTCTCCAGCCCCTGTTACTAATTTCTTAAGATGATAACTTAGATCATTAATTTGAGACTTTTGTTCTAATATCAGCATGTAATGCTATGAATATCCCCCCCAAAAGCACTTTATCACATTCCACAAATTTTATATGC
Source organism: Aplodontia rufa (assembly GCA_004027875.1). Classification (NCBI taxonomy): domain Eukaryota; kingdom Metazoa; phylum Chordata; class Mammalia; order Rodentia; family Aplodontiidae; genus Aplodontia; species Aplodontia rufa. The sequence continues at coordinate 45,942 of PVKS010015087.1, read as the reverse complement.
TGTATTTTAATTTTAATAAAATAATTTTCTAATTGGCATTGTTACTTTTTCGTGACTTGTGGGTCAATAAGGAATAAATTGCTTTCAAACTGATTTCCTTCAGTTACTTATTCCTAACTTAATTCTACTGTGATCAAAGTTATTACTTTATAATTTCTTTTAGACCAAATGAGAATAAAAACAAAATATTTTGATTTGCCTTCATTTCTTCTTGCTTCAAGGTCTCCCTTTCCTTAGATTGATGAGTTTCTGGTCTACATTATTTTTCTCTTCCTTGAGGAATTATTATTAACATTTATTTCTGGGCATACCTGCTGGTAATGAATTGTCTCAGTTCTAGTTTGTCTGAGAAAGTCTTTATTTATCTTTTGACTTTCAAGGATAATTTCAATGAATGTAGAATTCTATATTTTTATAAAATAATTTCAGCAGTTTAAATATTTCCCTCCACTCTTCTTATTTGCATGGTTTCTCATAAGAAGTCTACTATAATTCTTCTTTTTCTATAGAAAAGATCCCCTTACCTTGGTTTCTTTCATAATTTTCATTGACCTATTTTTGATTTATCCTACATATAAATTTTTGGTTTATCCTTTTAATATTCTCTGAGTTTTGACTGGAAAGTTCTAAGCTATTATTATTTCTAATATTTGTGTTCCTCTATTCTTTCTTCTCCTTTTGTTATTTAAGGATGAGTATGTTACACCTTTTGAAATTGTGCTGTGCTACAGTTCTGGAATGCTCTCTTGGGTTGTTTCCCCATTTTTTTTTTCCTTTTTGTGTTTGTATGAGTTTCTAGCTCTGCTATAATAAATTACCACAAGCTGGATAACTTAATACAGCAGAAAATTATTTGCTCACAGTTATGGAGGCCAGAAATCCAAAGTCAAGGTGTCAGCAGGGCAGTGTTTTATACTCAGGCCCTAGGGAAGAAGCCTTCCTTTCTTCTTATAGCCTTTTGGGGGCTGCTGTCCCTTGGATTGTGCATGCATTATTACCCTAATCTCTGCCTCTATTTTCACCATCCTGCCTTTTTCTTATCAGGAAAAAATATAGGGGGCACCTTAAATCCAAGATTATCTCAAGCTGTGATTTTAGTTTAATTACTCCTGCAAAGACAAGTTCCAGAAGTAGGATTTAGATGTGTCTTCTGATGAGTCACTGTTCAACCCACTATCATGGATTTGGGAGGTTTCTCTTAATCTGACTCTTAAGTTCACTAATTCTTACTTCAGCTATATTCAGTCTACTGATGAATGCTACAAAGGCATTTCTTCCTTTCTGTATTTTGATTTCCAGCATTTTGTTTTGACTTTTTTGCTAGAGTTTACAGTTTCCAATTACATTACCATTGATTATATTACCATTTGTTCTTCTGTATTATCTACTTTTCCATTTTGCTCTTTACAAATTAACATATTAATCATGGTCAATTAAACTTCTTATCTAATAGCTCTAAAATCTGTGTCACATGTGAGTCTGGTTCTAATGTTTGCCTTGTTTTTTTTCAAACTGTGTTTTCTCTTGCCTTTTAGCAAAACTTGTAGGTTTTGGGGGTATTGTTGAAAGCCATACATGATGTACCAGGTACCTGGCACTGAGGTTTTATTTCAATCTGGTGATTAAATGGGTTATTTAATACTTCCTGTAGCTATAGGTGCAAATACTTCAAATTCTCTAGCATCCTTGTTTCTGTCTCCCTCATTGTCTTTGGGGTTCCCTAGGTGTTCTTCTTCAAGTAGTCCATATCTTGCAGTTCTTTTGCTGTAGCCCATTATTATTTTGGAGTCCTGTATGGTTTGAGTGGAGGGGAGAATTCTTTAATTGTATGATTTAATCTGCTTTGGTGATCCTTGTCTGTGATCTTAAATTTCTCCCTTTTTAGGTGAGACAAGAAAATCAGATGCCTCTGCCCTATTCAACTTCCTATGAGGTGGGAATGCGCTACTGAATTCTTTGTCTAGCAAATAGGGTTTTGTTAAGAAGATTCTGGGCAACTCCTCTGTGGTTACTTTACCTCCCCACTGCCAGACCACCCACTCTCAGCTCTTTACTATGAGAAACTAATGGATAAAGTCCAAAAAGATAGAGGTAAAATCCACAAAGTTATGAGCATTCCCCTAAGACTCTGGCTTCTAAGAATTCCTCATTCTCAAGTTCGCTCACAGTCTCCAGATAGTCACCACAACACCATTTCAACATTTTCAACCCATTTTATGGATCCAGTAGCTTCTTCGACAATTAAACAGAACCAAATTCAACTTTCTGGATTTGCCTGTCTCTCCAAATTTAGAGTTTGTGATCCTCCCTGCAACTTCAGTTTTCTTATGGGTCCAAGAAACTTAGATGATTCTCAATTTGTTTAGTTTTTTCTTGTTGACAGGATGGAGCAATGACCTCAAAGTTTGCTGGAGTTCAGAGCTTAATTTAAGTTCCATTTTTTCCCTTTTAAATATGTAGATATTTATTGCCCAGTTCTGAATGTGGTCTATTTATGTGACTGTATCTCTGTGTTCGTTTGGAAACTGTGTGTGCTTTGGTAACTATTTGGTGGAGTGTCCTCACTGACATTTATAGCCAATTAGGTCATGTTGGTTGATAATGCCATGTGGATCATCTATAGTCTTAAATTTTTTGGTCTGCATGTTTTTAATTAGTGAAACAAATTCAACTGTAACTGCAAAATTTAAAGCTTCCATATTGCAATTTGTTTTCTATTCACTACAGTTTTGTTTCGTATTTTTTGGTTTTTCCTACTATCAATTAGATCAATTTATCATTCTTATGAGTTTTTTTTTAATCAATCTTGGCTACTTAGTTGCACTTTGTACAACATGTCTTTAGCTCATCTCAGTCTACTTTTATGAATAATATGCAAAAACAAAAATACAATGCAAAAACTTTATACAGATATAGTTCCATTTCCTTCATCCTTTTCTGTCATACATTTCACTTTTATGTGAACTATAAATTCCATAACGTTTTGTTCCTACTTTTGTTTTAAGTAGTTTATCTTTCTTTTTTCTATAAGAGAAAGGGACAGTGAGAGTGAGAGAGAAAGACAGAATCAAATTTTATTTAGTTTTTCAAGTGGTCCTTGCCGATCTGACACTTTTTGTTGCGTACGTGGTGCTGGGGTTCGAACCAGCATCCCTGTGCATGCCATGCAAGTGATGGAACCACTGAGCCACCACTCTAGCACCTAAGTAGTTTATCTCAATGGAATGAAAATAAGACAAAGAAAATATTTCATCTTTACTCTGTTTCCACCATTCCCAGTGCTTTTCATTCTTCATGCAAATCCAGATTGTCATCTGTTTTTATACTCTTCTGTCTGAAGAATATTCTTTAACATTTTATTAGTAGATTGATGACCGTACCAATTCTCTTACCTTTTGTTTACATAAAATAAATTTTTACCATCATTATTGAAGGTTTTTTTTTAAATTTTGGCATTCATTTCTGGTTAGTTGAATTTTTCTTTTTCATTTCAGTACTTTATGGCATTGTTTCTGGCTTATATCAGTTTTGTGAGAGATGTGCTACAACTTTTCATTGATGCTTCTGCCTGTGATGCTATTGTCCTTCTCACCATCTGTCTTCAAATGTGTTTCTCCAGCTTTCTTTGTAATTTCTAGTTATTTGACTTTGATGTGTCTAGTTGTGATTTTAAAATTTGAGTTCTGTTTGGAGTTTTCAGAGCTATTTTGATTTGTAACTTATTTTCTATCCGCAATATTGAAAGTTTCTGTTGCATATTTCTTCAAATACATTTTGCCATGTTTTCTCTTATGTGCAAACTTCAATTTCACATACATTAGTCCATTTTATATTGTCTCACAGGTTATTTATTTTTTCCTATTTCTTTTCAGTCTTTTTTTCCATTTCATGTTTCAGTTTGAGTACTTTATGTAGACATGTGAAGCTCACTCTTGAGGTGCTGTACGCAATTTTCAGAGTAACCTGTTGAGGATTCTCTCTCTTTAAGATCATGTTTTTATTTTTAGTATTCCCATTTGACTTTTATAGTTATATAATTCTGCATGTTGTATATGTTCACTGAATCTTTTAACATATTTAATTATAGTTAGGATAGATTCCCTGCATTTTGTTTCTAACATTCCATTTATCTCTAGGTTTGGTTCTGTTGATTATCCTTTTTTTTTTTTTTTCTGTATCTCATTCTTCTGATCAAATCCAGACGTTATTTGTAGTGGAATAGTAGAAATAGAGGCAAGTGCTATTTATATAATGTAATAATTGGTAAGCTATTTCATCTCTCTGAGTTTGAGTCAATCTGTTCCGCTTTTGTTCTTGATTTGTATTTGTTGCTTCTGTTGTTGCCATGGTTACTTTTTTGCCTACCAGGCTTCAAACTCTTGCAGGGGTGGTCTGGTGTTTCCTTGTGTCGGGCCTGAGATAGCAGACAGTTTTCCCAGCGTTCCTACTCCATCTTAGCTTCCGGTATGTCCCACACACCTGACAGTAGAAGGGATCTCTCACACTTGTGTCAGCTTCACAGAAGAGTGCACTGTTTGCCATTCAAATATTTCCTTGTGTTGGGGACAAAGGGTTTCTTAGTGCTCTTGCTTCAGCCTCTGTATTAGGCAGACCCAGTGCACCTGGGTCATGAGAGCTGGTGGGGTTTCCTTGGCAATCCTGCCACCAGGTCCCCATCATCTAAATCTCTCCCTGCCTCTGTGGAAGTCTTGGGTGCAGAACAACTTCCAGCCCTGCTGCCAGCAGTGACAGATCTCTGTTTTGTACTAATGTAGACTCATTGGAGACTTCCTTGTCCTCTTCCCAGGGTTAGTTGGGTTTTACTTTTACCCCTTTCCAGGAAATGGTAACGCTGCATCACCCCTGGGAGTGAGATATTTTGCTGTCCTTCCTCCAAATGCAAAAGGAGTTTGCTTCCACCTCATCATTAGTAACATTTTGTCTGGGCTGTAGAGGTGGGTGACTTTCCTATCCCTCAAACCCAGTGTCCTAAGGCTTTTGCTTTATAAGAGGGAAAGGTCCATGGAAGGGTTATGACTTCTGACTAAGTCGCCACTGACAATGTCCCCTCTCAGTTCCGCCTTGTCCTCAGTTTTTCCCCTCAACATCAAGTAGATGACCATGGAAATGAGTTTGCAAGCGAACATAAATTCTCTTTATGTCTGGGACTTCCAGTTATTCTACAGTGCCATGCCAACCAAGATTGAGATTTAAGCAATCAATATCCTTGTACCTATTTTTGCTAGCCACCTTTATCATGACTCCCTCATCTTCTCATGCTCTTTCAAAGGGGAACTTGTTCATTTCTCTGGTATCTCCTTAAGGAGTTCACCATTCTTTTGAATTTAATTTATCTGATTGCTCTCGAGGAGTGTGACAAAGGTCATGATTTTTGTATCCAGCCTTTTCTCATTGTTGAGGTGGGGAAAAGTTCTTTTCTAGCTCTCTACATCCTAAGCAGAAATGCAGTTCCTCTACCACATACATTTAAAGCCTGTAACCACACCGTATTTGATGCCCCACCTTAATCTCAAATAACAAAAGGGCTGCTGAACAGTTTACATTTGATTTTCCACTATCCAATGCACTTAGCAAGATTAGTTAATATTTCGTCTCTGTATTCAGTCTTGTTATTTGTTCACCCCACAAATAGAAACTGTTTTTAGAAATACCATTTGTACAGACAATTCATTTTCCGCTTTACAGGCATATTCACTTTGACATTCACCACTTATTCTGAGCCCTATTACCTTGTTGTTCTTTTCTTTTTCTTCAGAATTTCAGATGGAACATTTTTGACATGGTTTATCCCTAGTATTTATTTGACAATCATTTTTTTAAAAGAGAGAGACAGTGACAGAGAGAGAAAAAGAGAGAATTTTTTTTTCATGTGGCCTTCATTGCACTGATACTTTGTTGTGTATGTGGGTGCTGGGGTTTGAACCCACCTCCTCCTGCATGCCAGACAAGTGCTGCAAGTGCTGAGCTACCACTCTAGTCCCTTGAAACTCATTTTTTAAAGGTAAATGAGTTGAGAACCACATTCTAGGTTGGTAGTCATTTTCTTTCTTTGAAACTCTGAAAACAGCATTTCCCTGTGTTTCCGCTGCCATTGTTTATATCGAGAAGAAAACACCTGTCCTTGGTAACTAATGCATTTGATCTATGTGGATGATTTAAAGTTATTCTCTGCATCTCGTTCTCCCCAACCTCTCTTTTTAGTGTTGTGTTCCCATGCCTCCTGGTTTTACTGAAATGTGTGTAGTAAACATCTATTTCTCTTTGTCCTTGTTACATAGTTCGATTCCTATATCACGAGGGCTTCAGGTTCCCAAACAGAAACATGTTGGACCTTCTCATTTGATCCTTCTTATCTCTTAATCTTCTCTTTAAAAAATAATGTTTTGCATTTTCTTGTTTTCTACATCTTACACAACAAGTTCCTAAATTTTTTTCTGTTTACCAATTCTTTCTTCAACCATGACTAATCTGTTAATGAACCAAATAGCTGTTTACTTTTGCCTACATTTTTATTTCTTAAAATTCTTCTTTACATATGATTTTAAACTTCTGATGTTTTAATTTTAGTTCTTAATGGCCTCCTTAATTTTCTAAAATATGTCTACACATTATGTCCATATGCTACATAACATTTATTTTCAACATTACATAACATGCGTGTTATGTCAGTCTTCTCGGGCTCTGTAATAAAATACCGAAGACTTAGTGGCTTAAACAGCAGACATTTGTTTTTCTCACAGTTCCAGAGAGTAGAAGTCCAAGATCAGGGCACCAAATGGTGAGGGTCTGGTGAGGGCTGTCTTCCTGTTTTTCAGATGGTTGCCTCTCCCTCTGTCCTCATATTATGTAACGCTATACAGAGACTTGGTGTCCCTTTTTCTCAAAGGAGCACTTACCCTATCCTGATGTACCCATGGTCATGTCCTCCAACCTCCCAACCCTCTAAAGCATCACATATATGTTTAGAGCTTCAACATAGGAACTTTGAAAACACTACACTTTAGTCCATGGCAGGTGTCTATAACTTGCATGTTATTTTTGTCCTTTGGTCATTGTGGATTTCCTTGACTAAATTGTACTCTGGAGAAGCATGCTGGCAGTCAGAAAACACTCTATACCCAGGATCCCTTCAGCCCTCTCAAGGCAAAATCAGCTTTGTGACTTTCCCACTATTCTTAGTTTTTCTGTCTCTACAACCTCTACAACTATGTTGCTTTAATCTGGTTGATGACACTTCTAGTTCTGCTTGCTTTTGCTCCAAGTAGGCTGCCTCTCTTATGCCCCCATCCTCTAACCTCTTTTTCAGGTGGAGGCTCCCTGCCTTCAGTGCTCAAGGTTGAGCTCTTCAAATTGATTCTGGAGGTACTTCTCACTTGGAAAAAAATTATAGATTTTTTAAAGATATATGCTCAATTAAAATTTGCATGGGCATTTTATTTTTAAGAGTGATCTGGATGTTCTAGACTCTTGATCATTATAATGATAAATTGAAATGCAAGAATCAAGTACTGTAAGCTGCCCTTTTAGAATCTTTATTTTACAAAGCTGTTGTTGGACAGAGGGAGGAGGAGATAAACTATCAGATATTTCTTATCATAAAATGGAGGAAATTAAGTTTCTGGATAAAAGGTATTTTTACGATGCTTTCTGTAATGCAGCCAGAGAATTCCATGACTCTTGACTTTTTTTTTAACCTAAACAATATTTTCTCTCCCTGAAATATAAGCGTATCATGTTTAGTCTGAAGTGAGTTTAGAAATTTGGCACACATGCTTAAAGGGAGAGAATCCAAAGTTACATAGAAAACACAGACATGGTACAATGGTTAATTTACAGCTTAATTTCAGCACCCTTTCTCTTTAACCAGATGAAATTAACCAGGACATTTTGGTGTTTCTCTACCATTTTATTTACTTATATAGATGTAGTTCTTTTCTTTACCTATACTTTTTAATGCATACGATAGAATTTTAAAAATGGAAAAATCATCTTTGATGTTGTAATAATAAAATACAAGAAAATATAAAGTTGTAAAACTATATAAGATTCCAGGACATTCATCTAACATTTTCCAATGCATTACTTTAAAAAATTAAAAATATAGAAGCATTGAAAGATTGGTGTTATAAACACAAATGCATATTTTACCTGAATTCAATAATTTCTAACATATTGTCACATTTGGTTTCTCCCTGCTTGTATCTTTACACACACTTATCTACTAACATGGTCCTATTTGAAAGTAACAGAGATCCTCATATTCCTACAGAGCTTATTGTGTGTCTTCTAAAATTAAGGACATCCTCCTCACAATTTCTTCATTTGTTCCCAAATGTCCCTTATTGATTTTTGCTTTCTATACAGAATTATATTAAATATTGTACATTGGGGCTGGAGAGGTGGCTTAGCAGTAGAGTGGTTGTTTGGCATGCACAAGGACTAGGTTTTATCCCCAGCACCACATACACAACTAAATGAAGAAAAAACAAAAACCATATAAAAAAAAATCAGCTCACTTTCTTTCTTAAAAAAAAAATCATGCATTGTATTTGACATTTGTCGTTTTAGCCAACTTTCCTTTCCTCTGACATTGACGTTTTGTTTCTTATAGAATGATCAACCCACTCAGTTTGTCGGATCATTTTGTCATATTGTGATTTAATTTGGTCCTATATTTCCTGTAAACTGGAAATTCAGGTTAAATATTTTTTGCAGAGATCCTTCATGGACAATGCTGTCTTCCTCAGATTGCATAGTATCAATGGACCCAATGCTAGGTTGCCCCACATCAAGAATGTTAAATTGGTCACTGTTTTAGTCAGATTTTTCTCTGCTGCGACCAAAAGACTTGACAAGAACAATTTCAGAGGCGGGAAAGTTTATTTAACACTCATAGTTTCAGAGGTTTCAATGCATAGTCATTACTCTGTAGCCTTGAGTCCGAGTTGAGGCAGAACAACAAGGAGGAAGAGTGTGGTGGAGGAAATCAGTTCAGGACTTGACCCTCAGAAAACAGAGAGAGAGAGAGCTCTGCTCTCCAGGGAAAAATATAAATCCCAATGGCACACTCCTAGAGCCCAACCTACATTTAACACCCAGCTAATCCCAGTGGATTAATCAGTGGATCAATCCACTCATTAGGTTACAACTCTCATACTTTAATCATTTCACCTCTGAAAATGCTTGCATTATCTCACACAGTAGTTTTTTGAGTAATATCCCATATGGAAACCATAACAGGCACTTAGTTAACATAGTGATTTCCAGCTATCTCCATTGTAAAGGTACATTTTCTTTCTTATAAGTTGTATGTGTTTTGCATGGTTTTACTTGGGCACTAATTTTGTTCTTCCTCTAGGATCTTTTCCTTAATGGTGATAACATTCATTCATGATCCTGAATCATGAACCAACTCCTCATTTGGAAACCCATCAAGTTTCTAGGCATTAGAATGCTTGCTTGACTGCTAGTTCTCTTCTCAGCTTGGTACCTTGTACACTACAGATATACAAAATACAACTTGTACACTTAAGACTCTTAATTTGAACAACGCTCTCACATTTTCCAATGTCTCATTCTTTTGAGCTTGGAGATATATATATATATAATGTTAAAAATCTCGTATCTTTATGTGTTTTGGTGCTAGCAGGTCAACTTATGTTCATTTTGAGCCTACGATCATCCCAGGAGATATTTGAGCCCAGTTGATAAATTGACGAAGAGGAAGAACAGGCAGAAAGAAGGCAGTGGTCTATCAGGAAGGATTCTTTGATGACAGCAAGCTATTATTTGCAGCATTTGTATGCCTCCTGTTACTTTGGGTCATAACCAGGACTGTGCTCTACTGGTGAATTCAGTTTCTAAGTGCAGCAAGAACATATATGCTACGCTTATGTCAGAAGCAGTGGACTGGGTGAGGAGGATAAGCATAGAGCTTCTGTCTTTGCAAGCTAGAGCTAAGTCATCTTGAAATGATTAGGACTTTTAATAAAAGTCATGAGTATAAAATGGGATTTCTTTTCTTTTAATAGAGTCAATAGAAATTATTTATATAAGTGAGTTTTGATTTCTCTACTGTTTTGAACCTCTTCAAAGTTGAAACATCTTTGTTTCCTGATTACGAACTTGATGTTTGAAAACAGTTGGAATTTGTGAACTAAGCCTGGTGACTAAGAACTGTGAAATAAACAAAATAATACCAATTTGGTAACATCAAAAATATTTTCACTGAAAGTACACAGAATATTGCAATGGATAATAGACCAAATTTGTGCCATCATTCATGTATACTTATGAATATAATGCACTTATGAAATATAAAGTTTGATAACTATATAAATATAAGCATTATATTTTCATTATAACTGCTGAAAATTTTGAAAAAGCTTCACTTAGTTATCACCTTACACTTGAGAGTTAAATGGATCACTCTTTTCTCTGTTTTGTCTGCTACCTTTCCTCTTTGTATCATTTTTTAACTCTTCCGTTCTGTCATCCCTGCCTAACACCGGTAAGTGTATTGATGTGGCCCTGGGGTTATACCCAAGAACCATTATCAGATCACTGTAATCCAGCCCCATCCAACTGATTTAACAGTTTCCAAATTCTCTCTTCTACCAGTCTAGTGTCTCTACTCTTTCTTTCTTTACATAATAGTTCTTGATTCATTAATACTGCATTTATTAAATATTATATATGAGGCATTATGCTAAAATCTGGAAATGCAAATTAAAATAAGACATCTTTCTCAGTCTCAAGGAGCTCAGAATTATTAGTGGGGTTGCAAACGCATTCTGATTCTCAGACAAGTCTGACAGCTAATTCTTCCATTCTCCACTATTTGCCAATGCTATATTTTTCTTTTGGTCTCAAGTAAAGTAAAAGAGTGAAAGCAAAGTAGTATTTCACAGAACATAAAATCCACTGCTCTCATTTTTCAGTGAACAAAACCAAGTTTAATCAAGGACACACAATTACTTACCAGAATTAGCTTCCATCCCCAGCCCCTGACCTCCTAGCCCAGCAGCAGTCAAGATATTAGGCTAGATTGGTTGGTATTCATGAGAAGGTAGCACAGGGAATTCTAGGTACTCACCTGTGATGTAATAGTTTCTTCCTAGAAGCAGATCCTGTGACAAGAAGTTGAATGCAGGCAATTTTTTGAGGATATTTTTTTGCTGGAAGGGTAAGAATAGAAAAATAAGAGAGGGAAGGAAGTAGAACCAATAAAGGGTGTGATTGTGAGTGAGTTACTACAGTTAGCACCTTTGGCTCAAGCCCACTGGTCACCCTCTGAATCATTGTGTGGATTATGCCACAGAGTATTCCACAGAAACTGAAGCATTTCCCAGAAACTTGTGCTCTTCTTCATTTTGGAGCTTATTCTTGGGATCATTAAAATCTCATGTTAATGCCCACTCCTGAGTGTGGACAGTCTGAACAAATTCTCATGCAGCCAGAGGCAGGTGTCAGGCCTCAATGCCTGTCAGCAGTGTGGGAAATGTCCATCACTGGAGGTGAACTTGGGGATAATTTGAGGATATAAAACTGGGCATCAATGACTTCTGCTTCATGGGGAAATAGAGAGGGTTTTGGAGACTCAGATTCCAGGGTTACTTTCCTGATAATTCTAAGCAGTGCCAGGTCTAATTACAGCCATCTATATAATTTGATAGGTCATGCTTGGCTCTTACTCTTATTCTAGATCATTATTATGGTGAAGGGGTTTTGCACCTTACATCAAAGGGAGACATGGCTGCATTTGCTGCATTTGAAGAATGACTTTGGAAAGATTTAATTCTTTTCCAAAATTCTCTTGTAGAAGAGAGTTTTTCTTTACAGTTCTCTTCAGTTTTTCCATTATTTGTTTTAAACAGTTTATGTATCTTGGACTCCTTGACTACCACACCAGTTTATAGTAATCATTTTTCGAATTGAGGAGAGAGTAGACTTTTTCATGTCACTTTGGTTTCTTTGAGAAAATAACTAAGGATGCTCTTTACCCTGTGAGAGTTCAGTTACTGTTCAAGGAATTTTCCAAGCATTCAGAAATGAATCTATATTTCTTTGTTCTGGAAGTGCAAGGAAACAGACCCTGAATGGGGACAATTCTTTACTTGGGGACATGATTTGAGTTAGAAGTCCTAAGAGAACTTTTTTCTTTTTTTCTTCTTCTTTGTTTTCTTAGCTTTTGTTTGTTTTGTTTTTTGTTTGCTACTAGACTGTGTTTTGATATTTCTAAATTGTGGTTTGGGTAGATCCCATGAAATTAGAAGTTGTGCACATTTTTTCTTACAACTTTGTAAAAAGTTAAGCAGAAGATTTGAAACATGATTAGTGTTTGAAATGTCTTTAAAAATTTGGTCATTCTTGTACTATGTGCTGATGTACAATGACCTCTGGTCTACATGCCCTCCATTTTCCTTGCTCTATATGTTAAAATATACAAAGGATTTTGGTAATGACTGCATTTTCCAAACCTACCTGATACACAGATGTTTAAAAACCACTCAAGGAAAGCAAAATTTTAGCCAAATCTTCATTGGGTTGTTGCTATAGTGCACATTACTGTCCATAAAAAGGGCAGTGAAGCTTTCTATGCTGCAGTTTCTTCATCTATTAAACACATACACATGTAAAAAAGTTTAACTACACATCTAACATTAAATGATCTCATAGATATTTTTAGCTTGAAATTTTTTTGATTTTGTACAGGTAAATGATTTCTTTTTCCTTGTTTGGTTGTGTTGTGTTTTTGGTGTCAATGACTTTTCCCATATCAAAAATATTTCCTAAATTTGATTGTCAAGATGCACACACAACTCACATCATAATGAGCAAGGGAACTCCAGGCAGTCTTTATTACCATTGTTCTCATTGTAGAGAGGCCTTGGTCTTCTACACGTTCAGACTATTTAACCTCACAGTAACACAAGGGGATTGGATATTGGCTTCTGTTCTCTAATTGGCTTTCTGTTCCTGTTTCTTATGGGGACAGATGGCAGGTTAAGAAGAGTGAAGGAAAATTAGGGCAGGAACTGCCAGGAACCATGTTGCCAATATTCTAGCTCAGAAAACTGAGTCAAAGGAGGGAGCATTAACCTATTGGGATGACTATGTCGTAGAACCAGAATCCTCCCCATTGATATTTAAGTCCGATCAGAAAATTGTCACCAGGTGGCGCTAAACCGCAGCAAGGCAGTAAAGTGCATAAATTTGAATCATGTTCTCTTGGATCATGCGGTTGATTGGGTCCCCTCTTCCCCTGACTTCACCCTCCCCACATCATTAATCCCATTAGGAATAAAAATGATCAGTTGTGATATCTCCTTCTCATTGCTTGTCTCAGTCAAAGTCTTCCTGATTTTCTGTACTCCTTTCTTCCTGTCATCTGATCTTTTACCTCTACTCACATGGAAGCACCAGCTATTTGTTAAATTTCCATTTCTCCCCTCTTTGCCAATGCTCCTCTTTTGTCTGGGATGCATTTCCTGTCACAGTCTTTGTGCTCTAGATCTAATTAAAAGCTTTTGCTCTGGAAAAGGTCAAACCTATAATCATCTACCTTAAAACTCTCCTCTTCTGTGAACCTCTTGGATTACTTCCATTCTCACAAAAGGCAGGATTATTAATCCCAAGTCTCTGGCTTCCAAAGTACTTAGCTCATATTTGTTATAGTTATCACATTAAAATATTTTTATTGTTTTTGTCAGTTTGCTACTTAAATGAGAGCCATTCAATCATAAGAACAAATGTTCCCTCTTTGGTTCATCACTGGCTAATAGCACATGCATCAGTAGTTGTATTTTGAATAAGTTCAATAGTAGCTTGATAAAAATGTGTGTCTAACTTTCCAACCGAGATTAAATTTAAACAAACAAGGGAGCTAAGCATTTAAAGGAAGCAAATGATAATCTTTCTATAAAGCAAATAATCCTTTTTTTCTTTCTTTTAAAGAGAGAGAGGGACAGTGAGAGAGAGAGAGAAAAAATAGAGAATCGATTTTATTTAGCTTTTCATGTGGCTTTTGTTGCTCCAACACTTGGTTGTGTACGTGGTGCTGGGGTTTGAACTGGAGTCCTCACGCATGCTGGGCAATCACTGTAACTGCTGGGCCACTGCCTCAGCTCCTTTTCTAAAGTGCATGAGCACTGCATTCTATGTTTCTTTTGTTTTTTTGGAGTTGTCCTTGAAGCAAATATTCATGAATGTTGTTACAAGGTAGTATATCATGTGATTTGCATGTGTGTGTGTGTGTGTGTGTGTGTGTATTGCAGTTCTCAGCGTTGGTTGGTTTATAAGACAGAGCAAATGATTTGGTAAAGGACAAAATTCTTTAATGGTGTTCTTATAAGAGAGACTAGCATGCCATTAATTCCCTAATTCTTTCCCCCCCCCCCCCGGTAGTTCTTTGCTTCAGTTATTATCATTGAATGACCATCATCACATGGGTTTCTACTAATACCCCAAATGCTACAGTTTGGTTCAAGATTAGAAGGTAGTTTATTTCAAGAACTGGAAAAGACTTTTGTCCATATCTCTAACTTTTACAGACCAGGAAACCATGGCACAGGACCTAGATGATCTCACATAGCTTATTAATGGTGGAGTTGCAACCGAACTCCCACTTACTCCTTCTCCCCGCTGGCTGCTTTCTTCTGACCCACAGAGCAGCAGATCATCATGATTTACTTAGTTTATGACATGGATTAACAAACAAATCTGAACAATTAGAGAAGAAAATCCTGCAAAGGACACATTTAATTACAAGCCACATGCTGACGTTCATTCAGCATCCTTCCACCAGAATCCAATCTTGACGCTTAACTCTTCAGTGCTTTGGTTTTCAATCCCATCTGTGCTTCTGAGAGCCACTTATAGATCCCTTCTGCTTCTGATCTGCTCTGGGATCATATTTTGGCAGTGAAAGGACTTGGAAGATCCCTCAAGGGACTATTTGCTTCCTTATCTAATCTTCAGTGCATCTAGCAGCAAAACAGGCCATTTCGTGATATCACCCTGCCAGCAGAAGGTTGTCTAAGGATACACAACTTCTGTCACTTTTATTGTGTGGTTGAATAAATAATTCGCGGCATGTCCAGCTCCTGACTGCGTCATGGATTGGTAATCTTTCTACAGCTTCAGTTTGAATCCTTCCTTTAGGGCAGTGTTCCAACTCAAGATCCGGCAAATGTTTTCTGAATAGGAGTGGCCTTCCTCTGCTTAGGCAACACAGATTAAGAAGCCTAGCACAAGCAATCTGATGTTGTTTTCTGAATTTTCAGCTACCTCCTGAGTTGTGAAATACTTGGAACAGCAGTTCACTTGGCCCAAACTTTTCACCTGTTTCCTCTTTTCTCATCCCTTCAGTGACTTGCAAAAGGAACTTTAAAGAATCCAATTCCTGTGTTGCATACCTATTCAATCACCCACAAGCTGTTTGGATGAGGCTTTCTACCCCATGGACATGTCTGCCCTGAACAATCACTAAAATACCCATGAAGCGCTGTAAAATATATAAGGGCCGATAGCAGTTTTGGAATCTCGTTAAACCCTGAGGGTAATCCCAAATCTTGAGCTGCTTCTTGACAGGCCAGGCCACCTGCTAACTAACCAGAAACATGCAGGAGGTTGCAACCAGTACTCAGAAAGAAAATAAATTTGTTGATGCCAGAAGCTTCGTAAAAATTACTACACAATCTCAGGAAAGGGGGAAGTAAAAGTTAAGAAATGGACAATTGCAGGAACACCTGAATCTAATAACAAACTGGAACATTTTCAATTGGCAGAAAACTTGGATGTAGAAAAAGAACAACCATTACGTTTGCCTTTGTCCAATGAATAAATGCTCCGTGGTGCTGCTAATCAGTCTGATCTTGACCTTGTCTCAGTGAAGATTTGCTCCTAGACTCCTCCTGCTGAGAGGCAGCAGGTGCCCCAGGGATGCTACAGTTGTATCTTTTGAGCCTTTTTGTGATGATTCAAGGGCAATCACAGATGCAGATCCTTGGCAGGTGTCAGTCTAGTGTTACTTTCGTTAGTCAGTAGTAAAAGGGGAAATTCAATAAGCTCTTCATAGCATCAAATTCATTCAATTCAAAGGGCTGTCCATTCTTCTGAGAATGCTTTTCCTTTTTCTTTTTACTTATATTTGTCATTTAATATCCGTTACTTCATGAAAGGATGGAGTAAATAGAGAGTAGAAAATAGTCATTCTTCATTGCACTAAGAATTCTTGCCACTTTCGATCGGCCCTCATCAAATTAGAGGACTGTCAGGTAATCAGGAGAATGGCATAGAATCCCTTTCCTTTAACTTCTAGGAGGCTGATTTGAACTTTTACCTGACTTTGAAACTCTAAGGTTTTGTGAGGTAATTTGTCAAAATCATCGTTAGGGCCCTGCTTCAAGGACACACACACACAAAAGACAAACCATAAAGTTGGTTTTCCTAGGCACCAGGCACTTGTGCTACCCTGAGGACATGTAGTAATTCACCAAGTCTGCCCTTTAGGGCAGCACCTCATCTCTTTGCCTATCTAAACTTCCTTTTCTGATCAAAACTGTTTGTCCTGGGGGCTGAAGCTGTGGCTCAGCAGTTACAGTGCTTGCCTGGCACATGCGAGTACAGGAGTTCAAACCTCAGCACCACGTACACAGTGAAGTCTTAGAGCAACAAAAGCCACATGAAAAACTAAATATAAAATTGTTTCTCTCTCTCTCACTGTCCCTCTCTCAAAAAAAAAAAAAAAAAGGTTTTTGTCCTGTAATTTATTTCTTTAGGGCCCTTTTGCGCACCAGTTCTCTTATATAAAAATAAAAATAAGCTCTGGTTAGTAGATTAATATTTATACTCAATTTTATTTAATATAGCTAAGTATCAGTTTCAAATAACTTCTTTTAGAAGAAAATACTTTAAGTTTTAAGATGTTGTTCCCAATATTTCTGATAGAGTTCATGTTTTGTTGGTCAGTAAGGGAAAAAAGCCGTAAATTACTATAGGAGAAAGAGAAGAAATCAGGTAACCTCGATGGTTATGGAAGGTAAACAGGGTTCAGATAAATAATGAATGAGACCACTTTTTTAATTGAATGAATACCTACAAACTTCCTTGTAGAGTATAAGGCAGTCAGATTTGTTAGGAAGTAGATATTATGAGATTAACTTCTCATGTGATTTTTACTTCTACTTTTGCTTAGATGTCTTCAGGAGCCTAATAGTTTAAAGATAGCCATTCTTTTTTTATTTTATTATTTTATCATTCAGGAGTTGTGTTGTTGTACAATCATAAATACATATGTAGTAGCAATATGATATGCCCTTAATCCTCATCCAGAACTATTCTATTTTTTGAGAGTGCTAAAGCTTAATTGTTCATAGACTGTGGTTGTAATTTGTCAAAATATATCTACACATATTTTTATCCATTGCCCATATTTTTCCATGTCAATGTTACAAAAATCCATGTTTCTTGCATGTAACATATTTTTTTAAGAGAGAGTGACAGTGAGAGAGAGAGAGAGAGAGAGAGAGAGAATGAATTTTATTTAGTTTTTCATGTGGCCTTCATTACTCTGAGAATTCGTTTTGTACGTGGTACTGGGGTTTGAACTCAGGCTTACTTGTGCATGCGCTGTAACCGCTGTGCTACCACTAGCCCCAACATGTAACATCTTTTGATACAGATTTGAGTACAAAGTTCATATTCCTGCACACCTACTTGCTAGAGATTCCCTATCTATTTGACTTTTTCTTTTCTTGAAAAATGCTCATGTATTGTGAAAAGCCTACTTTTTAAAAGGAGCTATACTCTGTTGAGAAGAAATGTGGTACAGTATTGCAAAGAGATTAAACTTTCTGTTGATGTAAAAGGTGCAAAAAGGTAACTTTTGAAGTGTTCTGGTTAGAAACATTGGTTCTTCTAACTCAGTATGCGGAAGTTTTCACTTACATACACCTGTTGGATAGATTGTGGGAAGACCACAGACAAGTGATTGAACTTGAGATGTTTCAGGCAAGCATGCTATTTCTTCTTACTGTAAAAAATAAGGAACATTTCTGAGTCATTGCAGTCTTGGAATGCAATACCAAACAAATGAGAACCAGACCACAAACAGTGGGGCCAAGTACATCATTACTGAGTGAGTAATGTGAACAACTTACATAAACTGTGGCTAAAACTCAGTTTTTAGCAGACGACCATAACTTTTTGATTGCATTAAGAATAGTTAAAAGCTATTTAGTCATATATTGTCCTTCAGGAAAGAAAAATTCATCAATCCAATTCATAATCTCCGAGACCTTTGATTTTTCATTAAGATTTAACCCTAGTTTTCTGATTCTTCTGGTTAGCAACAGAGGCAGATAAAGAAATTTAGTTGGATTCCAAGTATGTTTCTTCCGTGGATGGTAATGGGGAAGCTTGTTACAGTGACAGGGTCTTCTATAAGTACTATGAATAGGTTTCTTTTAAGAAAATTATTTTAAATGCTTATATACTAAAATTCTCACATTTAGGAAGTAGATTTTAATTTACATAAAGATAATTTCCTAATTGTAATGAATCACATGTGTCCACAATAACATTTCCTTGAGTTCTACCATTTTATTTAAACAAACAAACAATAAAAGTCAACAAACCCAACTTTTTACCAGGACACTCTTTAAAATGGAAGCAAAGAATATAGTACCTCCTTCTGGGAAGGAAAATAAAAGCTTTCCTTTCTTGTTTTATTGCCTAAATAAAATGTTAGTGTTTAAAGTGCTGTATTTTTAGATATATATTCAAAACACCTGGTTTTATATCAAGCAACATTAACTATCTCATAGCTGAGCTGGTTTTAATATTTTCTGCTATTCATGTTTGAAATGAGAGTCTCAGTTGGCACTGTGTACTTGGAAAGAAAATTAACAAACAACCCAAAAAGCTAAGGAAAGAAGAGTTTCTCTGAATGGTATTTGCTATTCTATAAACTTGGGTCTTGATATTCTTTCTCCCTCTCTCCCTCTCTCTATTTCTCTCTCCTTCTTGTTCATTCCACTTTCTGTACTGTGTTCTGCTCTGTATTCTAAGCTCCTACCCAAGACCTGACAAATAAGTCTTGATTTTAATAAGTTCCTATGGTGGTCCACATGTACATTTAAATGTAAAAAATGCTATTCCCTGAATATTTAATACTGAAATGATTGAAGTCAAATATTCTCAGTTGAAAATTCCTATTGCTCTATCCCACTAATCTCAATCTCTCTCTCACCACCACAAGTTTCCCTAGTGATTCAATCCTTTTCTGTTCTCAATCTTAGAAAAAAAATATACAGTTTAAATACCCATGAATAGAATCCCTTAAAACCCCTTCATTTTCACCTCTTTGACCTTTTCTTATCCAAATATCTTCTATTCCCCCCAACTTCCTGGTTAGGCCTCATGATCATACATGAAAACTTCCCTGTCTACCAGTCTACCATGATATCAGTTTTGATCCTACTCATCACCATCACTCCTGCATTCCAATTCCACTCCTTCTGGTTCTGAAACTTTAATGAGGTTTTGATTTCACTAGGATTTGCAATTCATTTGATTCTGCTTTTTATTCTTCTTTCATTTCTCATCAATTTTTGGGCTTCTCTACTTATTCAACTTAAACTTCATGGGCCATCAATAATCACTATTTTTAACCTGTGTTCAGTGTCCTTGCAGTTCATTTTGCTCTACAATGCTCACCTACAAAAGCTTATCCATCACTGCCTAAATTCAACCCCTTACCTACTCCTTTCAAGCCTTAGCATAGTTCAATTTGGCTGGAGAAAAGAAAACACAAAATCATGCTAATGGTCTTACTTTAAATACCACTAACTTGGGATAGAAACAGGATCACCTCAGAATTCTATTGTCTTTTTCTGTGCTTTTGCACATGCACTCTTTTCTCTCCTTACTCAAATCTTCAAACAACATCTTCTCTTACCGTATCATGTGTTTCCCCACCCACACTCTTCATTGAAGACTTTGCTTCTTATTTCATAGACAATGTCTCAAAGAAATAAGAAGATAAACACACACCCACCCATATATCTCCATTTACCTACATCTGGAGGCTTTATTTCCCATTAGAAAACGTGAACTGTTCTTACTGCTAGTAAATCCAACCCTTCACTTGGGCACTAGATGACATTTTTATAGCCTATCCTAAGATTTAGCTCTGGAAATTCTTCCCTCTCTCTTACATAAGTATTGTTTCTTTCTGTGTTCTACTCATCAACATGCAATATAGTGTACTATCTCCTTTTATAAATTATCTTGTTGCTCATGTCTTGAAAGTTGTACCATTTTCCTTCTCCTTTTTATGGAAAAACTCCTTGAGGCAGTTATCAAATTTTCTCCTCCTCTTTATTAAATTCATCTCAACAAAGCTTTTCCCTTTGCTCTCTGCTAGTACATTTTTTGGAGGCAATATCATCAATAATCTCTGTATCTGTAAGTATATGTAACAGTCAATAGCTCTAATTTTGCTTAATCTGTTAGCTGCATTTGATAAAATTAACCTTGTGTTTCTTTCTTGAAACAATTTCATCTCCAGGTGCTCCCTTGGTTTCCTTCCTTGTTGATTTCTACTCCATCTGCCTAACTGCCTCCTCAGTGATTCCTTGACATTTGTGTTCTAGAGCTCAGTCCTTTGTCTTTTCTTTATCTATGCTTTCTCTCTTGGTGATAGCATTCATTCCTAATTTTCTGCTGCAACCCTGGATCCTTTCCCTACAGGCAACTGCCTACTTGTATCTCTAGGTGGATGCTGAATAGGAAATTCAAGCTTAATATGCCCCAACATCAACTCCCAATGTTCTTCTCAAAATCTGCTTCCACCTACAGTTCTTCACATCTTCTTAGATGACAATTCTATTTGTTCAGTTGCTCAAGCCAGAGATTAAGTCATCATTAGCTCCTCCAGCATCAAAACTTGCCAGCATTACCATTAAAATATATCCTAATTCATTTTCACCCTTACCTCCTTCCTCCAAGTCTCCACTGGTTCCCACTTGTAGTATTGCATAAGTCTCCTGGCTTGTTTACCTACTTTTGCCCTGGTTGACCCACCTTCCCATCTCTTCTTGACACAGCAGCTACAGTGATCCTTTTTAATCATGTCAAAACTAATCTCCCTGCTCTTTGAAATCCTCCAATGTTCCCACCACACTCAAAAATAAAGGAAAAACTCATTACAATGGTCATACATGATCTGTATTTTGTTATTTTTCACATAATGTGTATTGCTTCTTTCCTTTTCATTTGTAATCTATTCTGTAGATACTCTTGCCTCAGGGTCTTTGCAGCTTCTATTTACTTTCCTTGAAATAATTTTTCTCCCAACTTCCCCTGACTTTTTGGAAACTCCTATCTCTATCCTTTGCTTAACATCTCTCCACTGCATCTAATCTTATCTATATCAGATCTGTCTCCATTGAGCACATGGGCAAAAATTTGAGAAAATTTGCAAATTGCTGTATCTTCATGCTTAGTATCAGACACATATTTGTGTGAAAAATTTCCTGACTAAGTGAATATGTGGATTTTCATTTAGCTGAGCTCTGAAGTCCTGGAATTGCTTGTAGTACAGATTTTTCAAATTTTCCCAAGATTTCATTCTAATTTTTTACATATTTTATATAAATACATTATGTATATTTCAATATCCTATCCAATGATGGAAATGTTTAAAGGTCTATTTTCTTCGCTTGGACAGATCCTGAGCACAATTATATAGTGGCTGCTTACTGGTGGCTGCCGCCTTTTGGAAGGACTGAGCATCAGTGAACCATAGGGAGCACTGTTTTAATTCAAGCTCCAATGCAAATTACATACTACTGTGACAGGAAAACCCCCGGTCATTAATATTCTTACAGATTTTTACAAGAACCCAGTAAAGTGCTATGTACCCCATGGGTACTAATAAATAGTAGAGTAGTGATTGAGTACAGCAATTGAATCCCCTTGAAATTATTTTTATCTTGATCATCTTTCCTTGAGTTTCACAGCAAAGCAAAGCTGTTGCAATTTGTTTTTTGGTTGTTATACACAAGATAGTGCCCCCTGGAGATCCCAAACATATGTTAATTGATGATAAAGCGGATAGTATTCTGGCATCTGTTATAAATTTTCAAAGAAATGGCCCTAGTATGTTATCATAGAATTTATTAAATCTAGAAGCATTTCCATGTGTTTATAGTTTTATATTTTGAGCTATTCCAGGAATGAGTTCTCCTCTTGTCACTGGTGTTCCAGTCTGCTTGTCTACCCTCCACCTCTACGTGGCTGTTGAGTTACATTCCCTCATCATGGTTCCAATCAAGCCATTTTTCTTGATGGTTCCCATTGAATGCCAAACAAAGTTGAAATTCATCAGCATACATTTAAAGAGATGAACCCAATAGCTGCAGTATGGCTCACATTCAACATCATCCAAACTGTTTTGTGAAGCACTTGAGACACAAGAATATCAATAGGTTTTTAGCGCAAAAGTGATTAGAATCCAAGGAAGTTTTGGAAGGGCCGAGCTAACATGAAGCCAGATACTTGAAACCAGGACCTTGCATAGAGTTTGAAATTCTCAAGTTAATCCTTGAAGAGGAGATTGTTTTGCTATGGAAGTACGTTTTTGTTTTTCCAAGGCAAATTTCATAAGAATGTTATCTTCCTTTGCTGTCTGTTCTTGAGAGGTGTTAACTATAACTTAGCACTCAAATTATTATCATGCAGTTCAAGATTCTGTTCACCACCTAACTGGCTGGCCCCAGTTCCTGGCACTCCCTACACCCTTTTAGGATTTCTGAAAATACATAGAATTGTACTTTACACTTCTATTTAAAAACACCAAACATCTGGTTAACTTGAACTTAGCTTGAATAATCCAATTAGAGGTTCACTCATCACGGAAGCTTTTCCTGAAATCTCAAAATATGTAGTACTATCTCTGACCAGAGATCTTACCACACAATAGTGACATGATCTCTTTAGATGTTTATTTCCTACACTACCTCCAACACACTGAGAACAGGAAATATTTTATTCATCTTCACATACTTAATATCTAATGTGCTACCTAAAAACAGGCCTTTAAAAATTACTTGTTGAACTAAATTAATGACAGCAGATGATAGCCATTGGGAAAGTTGGTCTATGGAAACTGTAAATTATATTTACTTTCCAAAGCATATGCTCAATTTAGGTGGTAGCTCATATCTGTGAAAACTGAGGAAATATGGGTAAATGAAATCATTGAAATAATCTCTTATATTTCATTTTTTCAGCACACACTTTTTATATTGACAAAAAAGCATCAAGCATTACTGAAAATATTTTGAAATGTTCTAGAATCTATACGCTTGGATTGATGTTGCTCATAAGTTTAGCAATTAAGTGATCGCATCAGTTTTGTTTTTTTTTTTTTTTTTCAGTAGTCCATTATGATTTGGCAGTAGAGAAAGAAATAATGTAGCAGTTCAGGAATTACTCCTTCTCATGCTTTCAGAGTTTGGCTCAAACTGTAAATGCATATAAAGGAAAAGGGAAAGAGACCCCCAAGTTTTCTTTTCTCCCTGTCACCTGAAGGTGGAAGTAATTCTCAATATACCTAAAGCAAGAGTGCTCATTTTGTGCAATGAATATTTACCCTGCCTCAGGAAGACATCATGATCTTGTTTTAGGAAACAAACAAACAAACAAACAAAAAAACCCACAAAACTGTTTAACTCTATCCCAATTGGTTTTGACAGTTATCTTCCTAAAAATTATGTTTCCCTAACATTCTGACTAATCCTGTGTTCAGTGATGTGGGATAATTAAAGATGCGTTCAATAATTTCTATCCTTAAAGAATACACTTGTGAAACGATATAATTGGGGAAATAGGATAAACCCTCAAACAACTACCAAGAAATGCAGCATGAGATACCTGCATTTTTTAATAATGCAACATGTTTAAGAGTGCATGAGAATTGCTTCCATATGGATTTTTTAGGGAGGTCATTGTGAAAGAAGGGACATTTGAACCAAATACTGTGGTTCAAGTTGGCTGCAGAAATTTGAAGACTGAAAAGGGAATCAAGGAAGACACATGAAAGGACACAAGCATGGATATAGTGCATGAGGGAAAGTCCAGGAAGCATCCTGTAACCTAGTTCATTTAAAATATATAGTTTGAGTAGGGTCATGATTGGAGATCAGACTGGAAGATGTCTTGGATTAACCTTGATTAGAACTTTAGATGTTGCCTTATGTTTATATTTTTTAAGAAAAGAAAATCAGAAACCATTGAAGGTGTCAAGGGAAGAAAATTTTATTACCTGAACAGTGGATACCAGATTTTCTCTTAGAGTAAGATATATCTTTCACTTGAAAAACAACAATAATACTTAGCTTCTGAAACAGGTGGCAGAATGACTACATGATAAATATTACATCCTTCACAGCAAAGATACTGGATGCAAAATGTGGGTGCTGGGGAAATGGGACAGTAGTTGGAAGATATTAAGAAATAAAGTACTACAAAATTTTCCACATTTTAAAAAAGAAAAGAAATACTGAATTTAAAAAAGAAATATATTAATTTAAGCTTTTATGCTGCAAATATAAGAGTGATGATTTGCAAAAAGTTATTGGTATAGTAAAACACAGTAAAATCAGAAAAAATAGAATGCAGAATTAAGGCAAATGAAAAATACATGAAAACAGTGTATGTTGGCAAAATAAGTTAAATACATCAGTAATGGTATTTTTTTATTTGTTTGACATAGTCTTATGTATTGGAGGGAATCGTTACATATTCATGCATACATGGATATTGACAAAGTAAGTTAAGACTGATCCTAGTTCAGATTTAATGTTTAAAAAAATTTTAAAAAAAGAAAATTATGTCCTTTTAATGAGACAATACATAAAAATTCAACAGAGAAAGTCTGCAAATAAAGGCATCTTGAAATACAGCCACAATTCTTGATTGTTTTGGTCTCAGAAAATTTTACACCCTTAAAATTATTAAGGACCCCAAAGAAATTTTGTTTATATGATTTACAAATATTGGTATTAATCTTACTAAAATCAAAGCAGAGAAATGAAAAAATTATTTATTAATGTCTTTAAAAATAACAATAAGTCCATTATATGTCAAAAATAAGTTTAAAAAAAACTTTTCCAAAACAAAAATAAATTAGTTTGAAGAGTTGCATTGATTTATGTTTTTGTACATCTTTAATGTCTTGACTTATAGAGGATGCCTAGTGTCTAGCCAACAATCAGTTGTCAATTCATATTCAATTAGTCTCTAGAGAACTCCACTTTCACTCATAGATATTTAGAGTAAAAGAAAAAAATACATCTTAGTATTTTTTTAAAAATAATTTTGGCTTTGCAGAACTTCTGGGTCTCAATGAATCTCAGGATCCCTAAGCAATAGTCTGAAGATTGTTAAGGTAAAGAAAGCAGCTGAGCAATGTTAATATCAAGCAAATTAAAATTTAATATGAAAAACATTTAGAAAGGACAAAGTGCAAGAATTTTTGTACCAACAGTAAGCAATCCACCAAGAACTTTGAACTGTATCAAGCAAATTGGACAGAGTTACAGAGACTACTTAGAACTTCATAATCATTCCAGGAAATTATATCTCACATAATCAGCAAATAAGACATAATTATTGACAAATGATTTAGTAATATGACCGATTAAGTCTGAGCAATAGGTATTCGTAGATATTTTCAGGACCACAAAAAGCCAATGTTGTTTAAAAGCAATGAAGCTATTGAGCATTCATATGCTTCATATGCATCATATGAAGCAAAAAACTTACATCAAAATGACTATTTTCTATAACCATATATATTACTACAAATAATTAATATGATTAAAAAATTCACAACTTACTGGTATATTGTGCCATAAAAGATATCGCAACAGATTGAAACTGTAAACAATCCCTGACTTACGATGGTTCAGCTTATAATTTTTGGACTTTACAAGGGTGTTCAAGTGATATGTGAATTTGGTATATCAGACTTGGAATTTTGAATTTTGATTTTTTTGTTGGGCTAACAATATGCAATACATACATTACCATATATGTCCAGCATACTCTTGATGCTGGACAGAGGCAGTGAGCCATTGCTCTCTGTCTGCCACACAATCACCTGTGTGGTAATGTGTTGCCAATAGCGTTTGAATACAAACTTCCAGTAAATCACATGAGATACTCAACACTTTATTACAAATTAGCTTTTGTGTTAGATAACTTTGCTCAATTGTAAATGTTCTGAGCATGTTTAAGGTAGGCTAAGGTATGTTATTCTATAGTTTAGGGTATTAAATGCATTTTTAAGATATGGTATTTTCAACTTCTAAAGGGTTTATGAGGATATACCCACATTGTAAGTTGAAGAACATTTAGCTTAGCAACTTATAGATCATATTTTCTGATCATGATGCTTTGAAATTAAGTAGTTACAAGTACAAAATAGTGAAAAATTTCCATGGGCTTGAAACTCTACAAGCAGATTTCTCAATAATTAGTGGTGTATAGAGAAAATAAAAAAAAATTCTTATTTAGAATAAAGCTATTACCTTAAATTTATTTCTTACTAGATAGGAGAAACTGATAATAAGTAAGCTAATCAATCAACACAAGAAGTTGGATGTTATTGAAAAGAAGTATAACTAAATAGAAGAAAGTAACATAAAAATTAGAAATTAATGAATTTGAAAACAAGCCAACAAATGAAAAAGTCAATGTGAACTAACCCAAAGACAATTTCTTTTTAAATAATTAAAAATAAAACTCCAGAAAGACTGCAAAAGAAAAAAGGAAGAAACAAATAGTGTTAGAATAAAAAGTTTTGCTTTGTCAAGGTTGCAGTGATTTTTAAGTTATGACCAATTTTATGCATAGAGAATGATTGATGAAATCAACAATTTTAGAAATGTGTAAATTATAAAAATTGATAACTCTGATGAAAGGAAAACTTGGAAGAATATATAAAAATAGAATAAGCAGCCAAAATTCTGCCCATAAAAGTGCTGCAGCCTGAATGTTGCTAGGGGTAAGTATTAGTAGAATTTGGGAAGTAGAATTTGCCTGTTATATGCAACTTGTTTTCTCAATTAGAAAAGAAAGAGAAGCTACGAAAGCTAATTTAACAGGATTGTACAACCTTAATACCCAAATGAGACAAATAAAATTAGTAACTCGTTTCATTTGCAAAAAAATTCTAAATAAAAATTTAAATGGAATTTAACCATATGTTGACACACAGAGACTCATACAGATTCAGGTTCGCATACAGCATTGCCTAATACACCTTAGTCCAGGAGTACGTGGACAATCCATTATTTATATGAAAATCAATAAAAACATTAAAAGATGAAAGGATTAGGGGCTGGAGTGGTGGCTCGGCAGTAAAGGCTTTTGCCCAGCATGCAAAAGTACGCAAGTTCAAACCCCAGCACCATGTACACAACTAAGTGTCAGAGCAACAAAAGCCACATGAACAATTAAATAAAAACTGATTCTCTCCCCCTCCCCCCACTGTCCCTCTCTCTTTAAAAGAAATGAAAGGATTTAAAAATTCAATAATTACTCATTGTAATGAAACTTCCGCCTGCCACACCTGTTTCTGCTGAAACATTAGAAACATCTTTGTTGAACTCAGGAACAAGATGAGTTTGCACTTTTCCTAGATAAAACCCAATAATGTGAGGGGAAAAAAAAAATGGTAATATGAAAGAAATAAAAAATTAATGTATTTTTATGTAATTTCATCTGCATAGAAAGTCAAAGATGATTAATAAATGAAGCCCATGAAATACCAGAAAATTTAGATGTAAAATAAGCAGAAAGAATAAAATAATAGCAGTTCTTTTTAGATATTACAGTGCTCACCGCTCTTCCTTTCTTTCCTAAATAATACAGGAAATTCTATGTTCCTAACTTCTTCAGTTAAACAGAGGCCTGGTAAGATCTTTCAGGTGTCGTATTCCCAGAAATGTTTCTTAAAAAGAAAATTTGTTTATTTTTGAATGACTAGAGCCCTGGCCACACTGTGCTTAATTATAGGTCGGTTGCCTTGAAGATGAAGATCATCTCACATACCTGGCTCATCCCTATAGAAACAATTCTCTCCTGGGAGGCTCTTTAGCTCATGAAAAATAAATTTTGTAGGCATGGATGACCTTTAGAAATGGCTGTAGTTGAAATTCCAATTAGTAAGCCACATGCACAGTCCTTTTTATATTTTATTTTGAGATAGGGTCTCATTAAGTTGCTTATGGCCTCTTTAATTTCCTGGGTCTGGCTTTGATCCTCCTGCCTCAGCCTCCCAAGCTGCTGGGATTACAAGCATGCATCATTGCACCTAGAACATCTGGTGAACTTGATACTGACCTATTTCAACATTTCCACCTAACAAAACTTTAGTGGATATAAGTGGCCTTGACCAAATGTTTATTTTAAAATCTTGGCATTATTAAAGGTCAAAGTATTTATAATGTTTAGTGTTGGAGTATTTTATTTCTCTCCTAATTTTTTTCAATTTTTGCTGCCTTTCTTTCCTTATTCTGTAGCTTTTCAAGATATTTGATTGCATTTTAGTTGAGATTCCTCAGAGTCAAGGAAGTTAGTTCATCCTCTTAACCACTGTGGCAAAGATGGCCACTGGTTTTAAAATATGACTGCAGTCAAGCCACCAGTGAAGGGCCACTCACCAGTGTGTGAGCAGAATGTGGGCAGTAGTGTCCCAGGATTCTAGACAGTCACATCAGTGTACACATGGACAGCTTTCTTTATGCCTTCCCAATCTATAGTCCTTCTATTATTTATTAATTATCCTAAACGTCTGGTACGATGTTTTGGTCAGGGGATGAATACTTGCCTTCCTCCTGGTCTTACTTCAGTTTGATCACTTAAGTATGATGGAAGCTGTAGACTTTTTGGTGTGTGAATTTCTTTATCAAGTTAACAAGGTTCCTCTCTCTTCCTTGTTTACTAAGAAGGTTTCATTTTTAATGTATGTTGGATTTTGTCAAATACCTTTTCTGTATCTATTTATATGATCATGTAATTTTTCTTCTTTAGCTTATTTATATGATGGATTACATTAACTGATTTTCAAATGATGAACCAGCAGCCTTGCACACTTGGAATCAAGCCATCTTGTTTGTGTTGTGTAATTTTTTTAAAAAAATTATTTTATTAGTGCATTATAGCTTTACATAATGTTGGGATTAGTTGTCACATATTCCTAGATGCACACAATTCAGCAATACAATTTGTTCAATATCCCCCACCAGCATCCCTCTACCTCCCTCCTCCCGTTCCCTGATTTCTTGTCTTTCTTCTGGGTCCTACATTGTTCCTAAAAAACCCAAATACAGTGACATAATTCTTATACCTATCAAGAACATTATATATATATATATATATGTATATAGCTATAGTATATATATATACAGTGACATTTATAACCTCTTGGAATGTACCTTGCTTTATCTTAGTTCCAACATTTCCCCTTCTTCTCCCTTCTTATCATCCTTTGTTATTCTTCAAAATATTTGACAATGGGATTAAATATTTACGTTTTTGTACAGGTATGTAGCATAGGTTGTTCAACTATCTTATGAAATATATTGCAACTATATCATATAAATATTAACATTTTGGATTTTTGTTCTATGGATCTAAAACAGAGTTTGTCTACTTTACTCCTGAGCCTGGGTTTTGGTCCAGGCTTATGGTGTGTAATTTTTAATACACTATTCAATTCATTTTTTTAAGAACTTGCTAAGGATTTCTGTGTCTATGCTCATAAGAGATAACAGTTCATTACTTTGTTTTTACAATGTCCATGTCTGTTCTGGATTTTAGGGTAATACTGGATTCACAGAATGAGTGCATCTATCATCTTAAAAAGACTACAAAAATGGATGTGATTTCTTCCTTAAGCATTTTGTAAAGTTCACTGGTAAACTCTTTTGTGCTTGCTCCTGGTGATTTCTGTTTCAGAAGGTTATTAACTACTGTTTAAATTTCTTTAATAGATATAAGGTTACAAAGATCGCTTATTTTTTGTTGTGTGAACTTTCCCAAATGTATCTTTCAGGAAATTGGTCTATTTCTTAAACTCATGGGTATAGATTTATTCATGATATGTCTTTATTATCCTTTAGATGCACATAGGAACTGTAGTGATATTCCCTCTTTCATTTCTGATGTTAGAAATTTGTTCCTTTTCTTTTTCTCTCATTCTGGTTAGAAGTTTATCCATTTGTGTGTGTGTGTGTGTGTGTGTGTGTGTGTGTGCTTTCTAAAGAACCACCTCCTTATGGTTTCATTGATTTTCTGTTTACAATTATTTTTTTCATTTCCGCTCTGTTTTCCGCTCTGTTTTTTTCTTTTTCTGCTTACTCTAATTGGCCCTTTTAAAAATAGCATCCTAATGTAGAAATTTTGATGATTGACTTTAGATCCTTGATCGTTTCTATTATGTGCCTTCAACATCATAATACTATTTTCTAACCACTTGATTTCTGCAGCCCAGAAATTTCAATATGTTGTTTTTAGTTTACTTCAGTTCACAGTATTTCTCAGTTTCTCTTAATATTTCTTCTTTGACCCACATATTATACAGAAACATGTTCAAAATTTTGGGAGAATTTTTGTGCTGTTTCTACTATTGATTTGTAAATTAATTTCATTTCAGTCTGAGCATATTTGATCTCTATTTTAAAAAAATTAGCATGTATTTTAATGGCCCAGAAAGAGTAAGAGTCTATCTTGCTGAATATTTCATGTGAACTAGAAAAGAATGGATATTCTATTGCTTTTCGGTGAAATAGTTTAGATGTCAGTTATATTCTGCTGATTGATGGAGTTGATTTCGAGTATGTCTTTACTGATTTTCTGCCTACTAGATCTGCCCATTTCTCAGAGTGGAGCATTGATGTCTCCAGCTATGATAATGGATTGACCTATTTCTCCACTCAATTCTATCAATTTTTGCCTCAAGAATTTTCACTCTTTTATTAGGAGCATACACATTAAGGGCTGTTATGTCCTCTTAGATAACTCACCCTGTTATCAGTGTGTAAAGCCCATCTTTATCCTTGATAACTCTCCTAGGTTGCTGTCTGTTCTCTCTGAAATTAACTTAGTTACTTAAGTTTTCTTTTGATTAATGTCAGCATGGTATATTTTCTCCATCCATTTATTTTTAAATTATACGCATCTTTAACGTGGAGTTTTTTAGACAACATAAAACTGAGTCTTACCTTTTGATCCATTCTGATAGTCTCTACTTTTTAGCTAGTGCATTTAGATGGCTATTGCTTAAAGTTATTATTGACATGCTGGAATTACTATCTATCATATTCCTTACTCTTTTCCATTTGTTGCCCATATTCTTTGTTCTGATTTTTGTTTTCCACTGTTTTTCTGCCTTTGTGGTTTTAACTGAGCATTTTATGATTCCATTTTCTCTCCTTCCTTAGCATACCAATTGTGTTTTTGTTTTCTTCTTTATTTATCTCTTTACTTTTTTAGTGGTTGCCCCAGAGCTTGCAATTTATACTTAGAACTGCTCTATGTCCACTTCCCAGGTTGTACAAACACCCTAAATTAAAAAATAGTCCCAATTCTTCCAGTCCATCTCTCATATCATTGCTGTCATACATTTCACTTATAGATAAAATTCATGAACATATGCAAATACATTATCGCTATAATTGTTTTGAGGAAAATTTTAAAGCATTTAAGAAATACAATATTTTATTTTGACTTCATTTACTCCTTGTCTGATTCTCTTCCTTTATGAAGTTCCACATTTCTGGCCAATATAATTTTGTTTCTTCTAAAGCAACTCTAAAAATTGTCTGCAAGGCAGCTCTAATAACACACATACACACACACACACACACACACACACACATATATACACATACATACACATGCATGTATATATATTATATATAAATAATGCCTTTATATACATATATAGTGCCTTAACATACAAATTCCATGTATATATGGAATTTATATATATATACACACATGCCCTTGTATATACTTATATATACCTATATATACATATATATATACCTATACATGTGCATATATATATAATATTATATATATAGTCTTTATTTCTCTTTCAGAGTTTATAATTTCACAGACTTCAGAATTCTAGGTTGGCATCTTTTGCTTTCAACACTTTAAATATTTCTCCCCACACTCTTCGTGGTTTCTGAGGCTAGGTCAGATGTAATTCTCATCTTTGTTTCTCCATACATTAGGTATTTTGTTCCTCTAGCTTCACTCAGGAGTTTTCCTTGTCTTCGATTTTCTGTAATCTAAACATGATATTCCTAGGTGTAACTCTTTTGGTACATTTGTTCTGTTTGGTGTCCTTTGTGTTTCCTAAACTTGAGGTTTCATGTGAGAAATTCCAGTCTCAATGGCTTTAAATATTTATTCTTTTTCTTTCTCCTTCTGGGAATCCCACCATGTGCATGTTTTGTCTTTTGTATTTGCCTCACTGTCCTTAGATAATTCTGCTCTATTTTTCTTCAGCCATGGTTCTCTTTACATTTCCATTTTTAAAATTTCTCCTGCTATAACCTTAATTTTAGAGATTTTTTTCTTCAACTATGTCTAGCCTGCTTAGGAGTCCATTAAATCTTTCTTCATTTTTATTACAGTATTTTTTACCTCAAGTACTTCTTTTTAATTCTTTCTTAGGATTTTCATCTCTCTACTAATATTGTCCATCTGTTTTTTCATTCTGTTTACTTTACCCAGTAGACCCTTGAGTGTACTAATCATAGTTGTTTAAATTCCCAGTTTGACAATTCCAACATGTCTGCCATGTCTAGAACTGATGCTCACTGTTTCTTCAAACTGTGTCTTTTGTCTTTTGGCAAGCTTTATAATTACTTCTTGACAGCAAGATTTGATGCACCAGGTAAGACAAACTGATGTAAATAGACCTTTAGTAATGGAGTAGCAAAGTTCAAGGAAAGGAGAAATGTACTATATAGTCCTTAGATTAGGTCTCAGGCTTAACAAGCTTATACCTACAAAATATGAATTTCATGAGTGCTTTTAAGTTTTGTTTTTCTCCATCCTTAGGTGGAGCAGGTTAGCTAGGGTGGGCTGGTGTTGGTTATTACTCTTCTTCCAGATCACCTAGCTCTCATAACTCTTTAGTGGATGAGACTCTGGCAGAATAATTTCTCTTCAGGTCAGACCTTGAGTACTCAGGTGTATTTCAAAATGATTCCTTTTCCCTTTCTTTGCCTGAAGCATAAGGCTATTTTCCTCCAATGTTTAGAATGAAAAATTGTTCTAAATCCTGGAGTTAAATCTTCTGTTTTGGCTACCTCCATATGATTGGGTCCCTTGGCAGCTTTTAACTTTCAGACCTGTCCTCACTGAGCCTTCAGCAATTCATCAGCTACATCTCAACATTTCCTGCCCTGACTTTGGTTCCCACGCTGGTTTCTACTCATGAATTCCTGCTCAGGTAAGCCAAGACTTTTTGTATTTGTCTTCTGTCTCTCCAATCTTGAGAGCAGTGGATTGCCATTTGTCCTAAGGTTCAGTAAGAGCTATTGATGTTTTAATCTGTTCATCTTTGTTAGGACAAAGTGGTGATTTCCAGGTCTGAAAATATGGAACTGGAATCTGGAAGACCTCCTGAGTATTGTTTTAAGATACTATGTTTGTGGTAACATGTTACCGCAGCTATAGGAAACAATACAACCAGCAAGACATCACTGGAGGCAGAGGATGAGAAAAGTTCATACATCAATGGGATCCCATTTCTGGAGAGTGTAAGAAAACTTATTACTAAAGAAAATTGCAATTGTGTATAAAATAAACTTAACATCATCATGAAACAGAAGTTCTGGTGTGACACTCAATTGCCCTCTTCCACAGGCAGCTGTGACTAGCTTGTCCTCTGCTTCTGCCAGCCTGTGGTGTTTGCCCCAAGGCCGGCCTCTGCAGCCCCGGTGTGCTGCAGCTCTTAACGTGGCAGGGGTGGGGTGCCCTTCGGTGTTGTAGGACAGTGCCCTTCAGTGTTGTAGTAGACTCCGGCAGCTCAGCAGACTCCAGCCACTTCAGCAGCTCACCATCAATTTCTTCTTCCTTCTGGGTTCTTATTTCATGAATTTGAAGAATGAAATCATCAGAGCTTGATGAGTGAATGGAAGAAAGTTTTATTGAAGGTAGGAAACAGAGCTCTTGTCACTGGAACAGTGGCCCTGGATTGCAGGCTTTCTCTACCTGAGTGTCCGCAGCTAGGGGTCTATATATCTCTTGGGTCACTGCTATTGGTCCAAACTTACCCAAATTAGGATTTGAGAAAAGTATCAATGCAATTGGTTCAAACTTACGCTAATTAGGGTTTGGGAACTAATAACGTGATTGGTCCAAATTTTTGCTAATAAGGGTTTGGAAACCCATTAACTATTGGTCGATTCTCAACTCCCAACTTTCATTCAAGATTGCCTTGCTTTCATTGGTGCAGGCCCAGTGTGTGTGTGGGGGGGAGTGGGGGGGCGTGGCTGGAACTGCAGCACCCGTGCAGCTGGTTTCTGCAGCAGCTGTGTGTAAGGTCGCCCGGCTTGGCCACCCAACTTTAGTGCTTCGCGATTCGCTTGCTCCGGTGTTGATTTCTCCTACTGCAGCCCCTCAGCACCTACGTGGCAGGCTCCATGCAGCCTTGGGTTGTGCTTGCTGTCCAGCACCACTGCGGAGCTCTCCTCCTTGAAGGCTCCGCGGCTCTACTGCCCCACTATCCCAGTGCTCCGCTGCTGCTCGTTGGCAAGGATTTGGGTCTGAGAGAGCCCTGGAAAGTAGACTGGGCATAGTCTTGACAATAGCTCAATTGTGTATTAAACTGAGGAATCCAGATACAAAATAAATGCGGGGGAATTTTGTAGGTTTATTTATATAAAATATCTATTACTTATCTCTAAGGATGGAGCTGGAGTGCCTTAACCACAGAATACCATTAATGCTTTTAATATGATAACGTTTACAGAATTTCAATTTGCTTTCAGCTTTTTGAAACGCAGCTATTAAATATAAGTGGCCAGTTTGTAGGGATGTAGTTCCAAAATGTAATTATTTTTGTTAAATAAATTTTGAAAATCAGTCAGTTACTAACACCATTTCTCTGAAAATAATTATAAAGGAAGATGAGAACAAACCCCAAAACTACTGATAGTGGATGTTGCCACACTATACCTGGAATTGTTAGTTAAAATAAAGTTCATTTATTCATGCTTCCATTTTATCTAAAGAATATCCACTTTGCCTACATTTTAGAATCATATTAATTATTTGTGAATTTGACAGAATTAAAGAGCCTACATAAATCTCTGCGGAAAAAAATGCAAATGCACGGGGATTATATGGGGATTATTTGCCCATTTAATTTAGTGACAATTTCAGTAGGTAGTTGAAACAACTTGGTCAAAGCAAATGCTATGTCTCTAGTAATGACACATGCACACTTTCTATTGTGCTGGACTCCCCCGGGGAGTAGTTGCTATACTCCTTTGTTGGCCTGTGAGATAATCTATGTACTCTCTGACTTTTCTCTATTTCCTGTACTGCCTAAGGAAATATGATCTGACATGCTTGGCAACACTGCCTACTGACTGCGACCTTGTATAATGTGAGTTTGCTGGGCCTGCTTTGAAGAAGTGGCATGATTGAGCAAATCCCCCTGACTTAAAAAAAGAAAGCTAATTCGACCCTAAGAGAAGTCTCATTCTCTTGAGACTGAAAGCATTCCATTTTGTTTTGTTCAAAATCGTCTGAAAGAGTTAAGGTTTAAAAAAGGAAAGTCCTATTAATAATAATTAGGACTTTATATTTATTTGGGTTAATATTAGAAGAAATTAATTAAAATTCTATTTTCCTAGTATATACTCAAATTTTAGGATAGTTGTCATTACATCAATTATTTTCTTGGTAAATACATTGATTTTTTCTGTAATTTGAACAAAAATATGAATTAATCCGTGATTAAGTTAATTATTGTTTAAAGAATATACTGTTTTACTTATACAAAAATCATACTTTTCGGGGCTGGAGCCTCAGCGGTTTCGGCGCTTGCCTGGCAAGCACGAGGACCTGGGTTCAAATCCCAGCACCACGTACACAACTAAGTGTTGGAGCAACTAAAGCCATGTGAAAAACTAAATAAAGTTGTTTCTCTCTTTCTCTGACTCTCTCACTGTCCCTCTCTCTCTCTCTTTAAAAAAAATTATACTTTGCATACTATACATTGCTTAGAGAAATTATCTAAAACTCTGAAGGCATGGAGATGGGAAAACTTTTCAAAAATGTTATCATGAAGTAGACATATCAACTAGTTTTAATATTAGCAAGGTCTTCTAGTTTGTTTTTCTTCAAAGGAACTTAATAGATATTTCAGAAAGGATCTTTTAAAAGTATCTATAAAACAAAAGAATCATTTCCCATTTTAGAGAAACTTGGATACTATGAGGTTTCTGTTGTATTAAAATATAATTGCTGGTGCAATTACAGACATACTCCTGTAATCCCAGTGACTTGGGAGGCTGAGGCAAGAAGATCACAAATTCAAAGCTAGCCTCAGCATCTCAATGAGGCTCTAAGCAACTTAGTGAAAACCTGTCTCAAAATAAAAAGGGCTGGGGAATGTTGCTCAGTGATTAAGTGCCCCCACCACGTTCAATCTCTGATACCAAAAACAAATATATATATATTTAAAATACTTGAGCACTTGTAGGAGAAAAACTCTTTGCCAGGTTGTAAATTTTAGCCTGCATATTTTCCATGAGGTGGCCTAATGAAATCTAATTAAAGGTTCCTATTTGACCAGTCAGCTTGCATTTCCTCCATAGCTCTGTTTACTTCCAGTTTAGACTGACTTCAAGCTCTCCCTGGCTGCTGGGTGATGACATGGATATTTCTGCAATAATCTTCTTGCCTGAAATGAATGAGAATGAAGTTTCCATTATGTTTTTCTCATCCTGTTTCCTTGATCAATGGAAATTGAACAATCCATTATTGATTCTGTTCCATTGATTCCCACGCAAATGTTCCTTTTTTTTTTTTTTTTTTTTTTGTAGTGCTAGGAATTGAACCCAGGGCTTTACACATGCTAGGCAAGTGCTCATTAATAGAAATAGATCCCCAGGCCTCATCCATCTTTATATACACCAAATCCCAGTGCTTAGACAGACAGGCTTACAAAAGGTCCCTTTCTTCTTTATTTGATTCACTTTCCAACTTTCTCTAAAAGTTTAGTTGATCCCATTCTTTTTTGCTTTGGAGAAATGGAAACTGTCTATTATCTCCATGGATTTTTGTGACCTACAATGGAGTGGGGCTGATGTAAGAATCAACCTAGAGAAGTAAATTTCTTAAAGCTTCAGGGACAAAAATTGAACCTTTTGTGATTATGAAGATGCACAATCAATGTGCAAGCTCATGATGGGTCATAGTGGCAAGAATCTTAGACCAGGGAAGTTCTCTGTAGAACATGAAGGCAGTACATGTGTCACTTAAGAAGGTAAGACTGCTACAGTCCTTGACGAAAGGTTCACAGTGTTAGCAGGGGGTGCATACACATGGCATCCTAGAGAAGGGTCAGTCCTTCCTTCTGTTCATGGTCAAGTGACACAGTTCAATTGATACAGAGATCCCTACTTGACACAAATCATGTGTACCTTAGTCCTGAGCTAAATCAGAACATGACACTCACTCTCTCCACATGCAATCGATTGCCACCCTCTCTTGGATCTGCTCCTCTTCAACTTATTCCTGTAGTTCAGCCTTCTTTCATTCAGCCTCCAGTATATGTTATCTCTACTCTGTTTAGAATAAGAGGGTTAGGTTCTGAAGAAAAAAAGAAGCCTTTGAAATGGTCTAACCTAGAACAGAGTAGAGAAAACAGTCTGATCTCTAATCCTAAGGAAATTAACATCCGGCTCTATCTTATAAAAAGAAAAGTCTGTGGAACATCTTTCCTGGCTTTAATTTAAATAATCAAAGAAGCTGAGATTGGGTTTGGAGTGTGGTAACATGGAGGAGTGAGAAAGAAAAGAAAAATAGTGCTGTTACATTTGCAGGTGGTTTGCATAAATTTGCATTGCTTATATTACATGTAAATGTAAATATTTTGAGTTAGGCCACATATTTGTAGTCATAATCACTACTCTGAATCATTATCAGCCAAGTGATATCCTACTTGATTAAATAAAGTAGAAGGAATTGCTGAAACCTCTGTCTTAGTTTGCTAGGTTTGCAGTAAAAACTAACTATAGACTGGTGGCTTAGCAGAAATATATTTTCTCACAATTCCAAAACATCAGTGTCTAAGCTCAATGTGTAAGTATGTTTGGTTTCTCCTGAGACCTCTCTCCTTAATCCCTGTTATCTCTCTCTCTTCTTGTTTGGACACCGGTAATACCAGATTATGGACCCACTCTTATGGTCCAATTTAATCAAAATTATCTACTTATAAGTCCTACCTCTAAATAGACACAATGGGGATTCAAGTTTTAGCACAAGAGTTTTGGGGGCACACAATTTGGTCTACAGCAACTTCCTCAGTGTTTTCATTCTACACTGTCTTATGTCCTGATTCTATGGAGCTCAGACTCTGTGTCTTACCTGTACCTTGCTCCTTAAATCTTACTATCTAATATCTATAAAGGAATCATGCAGTTCCTACTGATGACAGCCAGCCACCATCACAGCTGATCCCAAATTCTGCATGATGTCTTGGTGAGTTGGGAGGGATTGCTAAGTCCATGATCAGAGCTGATTCAAGCCACACTTTGAGAATGGAACATTTCCATTCATGAAATTTGAGTAACCAGTATTTGAATACCAATTCCTATACGTAGCATTTTGACTGTCAGAAGGGGGCCTTGTTATTAGGTTCTTTCTTTCATTTTGTGGGAATGCAATATAATAGAGAAGATTATATGTGATTTTTTGGACTGGAGAACTGTTGCCAAGAGTATATTTTTTCTAGAAAATGCTATCATACTATCATGTCTTACCACTAACAACATCACTTTCAGAGATTATAAAAGATTGTATGAATGTAATCAAATAGTTTACCCTGGCAATCAGT
Source organism: Aplodontia rufa (assembly GCA_004027875.1). Lineage (NCBI taxonomy): Eukaryota > Metazoa > Chordata > Mammalia > Rodentia > Aplodontiidae > Aplodontia > Aplodontia rufa. Next base: position 6,752 of record PVKS010015087.1, on the reverse strand, counting down.
GGGAAGTGGTTTACATTATTGCTGAAACCTGAGATTTGTGCTGAGACCCTTGTATAGAAGAGTAAGCCGATTGGTTCAAGTGCTAATTCTTTGTTCTACTTTATTAGTATCCCCTCAAAGAGATAAAACCGAAGTAAATAGAGTTGATGCTATTCAATAATATTAATCTATTTCTAGATGGCAAAATAGATATGACTATGTAGATATGTAAAGATCCAAAGTGATGTTAAAGGTTCATTTTGTGAAGGAGTACTTCAATTGAAATTGATAATGAATTGAAAGAATGTCAGAAATGGAATACAGAACAATTTCCCTTTTCAAATGACTCTAGAAATGAGAAAATAATCTCATAGGATCTTGAAAATTTCTTCTGGGAGCTATTGAGAGTCACTGGTCATGATATTTATTGCTTAACATTTAAATAGCATTATTGCAGTTAATCCTAGAGGATAAGTGACTGATTTGTATATTGCAATGTTGCATTAACTTATTAGGTCTTATGAACTTACTAATTGTTATAATTTAATGAAAATATCGATGATCATTTTATGAAGTGTGCCAGCCTTATCACCCTCATTTTAGAAAAAGAAAAATGAGAAGATGAATTCAGTTCCATATCTTCCCCAGGTTTGTGACCTAGATTTAAAAATAATAAAATAAAAGCATTTTTAAGTTCTTAAACTCAGAGGTGAGAGTCAAAAATTTCAGCGCTCAGGATGACAGGGACATTTTCTCAAGATGGGCACTGGACAGCTAGACTGTATCATTCATCATAAACCATTCTGACCACACCGAGGCTTATTGGCTCAATGGCAGCTAGGCAAGTGGCACCTCTCATTTTGTTCCACTATTCTAATTTCTTCCAAGCAAATAAAAAAGAAATTAAGATCAGATTTTGCCTTTAGATGACTGTTGATAGAAGTCCGACTTGGCGTGAAGCTTTTGTTGACTTCAGCAAAAATTGTCTTTGTCTTCATATAATATGAGAGTAGAGTTTGGCACCAAGAAGCCTGACTCCCTGTTTATGCCATATCAGCAGCTGTCTGCTACCAATCTTGATGAGTATTTGACGTAACAATATTCATAAACAAGGCACCCTTCCAACATGCAAAATGCCTCTTGTTTCACAAATTCCAAAAATAAATTAAATAAAAAACTTAAAAGAGATTAAAGTTCTGGATTGCAAAGCATTTATATTAGAAGCAGAGAATATTATAAAATTCTGGGCCAGCTCATAATAATAAGAAAACACACACACACACACACAAAAAGAGCCATCTCTTCCTTTCTTAAGTGCTGCGCGTCACACATATCCTCATGTTTTTTTTTTTTTTAAGAGAGAGGGCCAGTGAGAGAGAGAGAGAGACAGAGAAAGGGAGAAACAACTTTTATTTAGTTTTTCACATGGCCTTAGTTGCTCTAACACTTAGTTGTGTACGTGGTGCTGGGGTTTGAACCCGGGACCTCGCGAACCGCTGAGCCACTGCTCCAGCCCCATATCCTCATGTTTAAGACACTAATATGCCTCCAAGTAATCAATCAATAAATGAAATATTTAAACAATGTTTTGCAATTGGGATATTGCCATCGAACATATCCACATCCATATCTATAAACATACCTACATCTACAATTACAATTTCATTTCTATCTAAATCTACAATAATGTATACATCTACGTCTATGTCTAATATATCTTAATTTATCTATATAAATTAAAAAGTAGGGTATACTGATGTAACTCTTAATGGCTGTGTTAGTCAGCTTTCATCACTGTAACAAATACCTGAGATTGGCAACTTATAAAGATAGGTTTACTTTGGCTTGGAATTTTGGAAATGTCAGTCATGGTTTGTTAGCTTAGTTGCTTTTCAACATTTGTAGAAGGGAGTGTGTGGTATAGCTGCAAAGGGAAAGAGAACAAAAGGAGTGGCTGGGCCTCCACCATTTCCTTTGAGGAAGACCAGAAGATCTCCCATGACGTCTGATCTCTTAAAATTTCCACCACCTCCTAGTACCATCAACGTGGGAATCAAGCCTTGAGCACATGGGTCTTTGGGGGACATTTCAGATCCAAACCATAGCAAACTTTATTGATAGGACACAGAGATGGGTTGATGAAATTCTAGCCCTTCTTAACTCTAAAATCCCTTGTGAATCTGGATATAGATTCTGTTCTCACAATTCAGGAATATAGCCTCTGACCCACCAATAGACTCAACGAATTCTTGCTTCATTTTCAAACCAAGAGAAACAAGGAGAGAGGGATAAAAGTGTGATAGGTACCAGTTTAATATGTGCAGTGCATCTTGATGCAAGTCAAGTCAAGTCAGTGCTCTGATCAAATCTGCTAAAGACTCCACATCAGTCAGAGTAAAAGCCATGTCCCTACAATGACTTAAGGACCTATGTGATCTGGCCTGCCCTTCCCCCATTGTACCTTACCTCAACTGCTTCTTTTTCCCTTGGCCATTTTTTTAATATTTATTATTTTTTATTAGTTCAACATAGACTTACGTGCTGGATGGAATTGTTGTTACATAATCACGCATACATGGATAGTGACATAGTGAGATAGTAAGTTGAGGTTGATCCTAGTCCAGGTGCTAACCCCATTCATCCATTCCCTGAGCTCATGTCTCCTCTGTAATCCCACCACACTATGGTTTGAAATGAACATATACATGTATAATAATTGTTGATATTTCTGAGGACCTCTGCCTGTCTGTGTATAGCTAGGCTTCTAATGGCAGTTGAATATTCCCTATTGTATTGATAAACCCCCTTATCCTTTGCTCCCCCCTCCCTGCCTCCCTCACTTCTCCCTTTACCTTCCTAGATACCAAGACTTCACCCCACTTTTGTGGAGTTTCAACTATGGTGAGTTTATCACTTAAACTCAGCTGACTATTATCCTGTCATAGGGTTTACATGAGCTTCCACATATGAGAGAAAACATTTGCCTTGGCCTCCCTTTTGCTTCAGCAACACTGTCCGCCTTGCTCTTCTGGGAGTGGCACATACATACTCCTACTTCAGGCCCCTCTGCTACTCTATTGGCCTATAGCTTTACTGCACACTACTCCCTTAGCTCTCAGGTTAAGTCCATGCCATCTCCTCAGACAAGTCTTTCTGGGCTGATTCACCAACTTACTCTTACTACTACTCTCTTTGCACTATTTTTTTTTTTGCCTTAAAACATAAATAACATCCAACACATCTTATTGTTGAATATTTTTTGTGTGTTCCACCAGAGAAGAATATGGCAATGTTTTGTTCACTGCTGTATCAGCCATGCTTAGGTCTATGACTACCATGTAACAAGTAACAAATAGAGACTCAAACAATCATTTCCTCTTTCTCTGATACCTTATTTCTTATAAATTATTCCTGCCTATGTTACTAGAATAATAAAAGTATTCATGATATCTGTTTTAGTCAGCTTTTTCAGTGCTTTGATTAAAAGACCTGACAAGAAGAATTTTAGGAGGAAATGTCTATTTAGGGACTCACAGTTTCAGAAGTATTAGTCTATGGAAGGTCAGCTCCATTCCTTGGTGTTCAAGGTGAGGCTGAAAATCATGGCAGAAGGCATGGCTCCAGGTAACAGAGAGAGCGAGAGAGAGACAGACTATACTGACCAGATACTAAATATATATCCCAAAGGAACGCCCCCATGATCTACCTCCCCAGCCACACCCTAAAAGCCTTCAGGTACCAGCTAATCCCTATCAGGGGGTTAATTTACTGATTGGGTTAAGGTTTTCACAGCCCAATCATTCCACTTTAGCCTTCCTGGATTGTCTCAGACAATCTTTTGGGGGATACCTTTCATTCAAACCATAAAAGTACATTTATTTCAAATTTTGGTAATTTATTCAATGTTAGTTTTGTGCCAATTTTAATTTTAAAAATAATTATATCAAATATTATTTATATTGATTTTTCTGGTGTTTACTCTCACTGTCCTTACTGTCCCCTTATTAAAAAAGTGAAAGATTGCTTGCCCTAGTACTGAGCCAAGTAAGTGAACCAGTCGTCTTTATGAAGGACTCCTTAGCTTGTTCAAAATACTAAACTGCTTTCTGACTTCTAAAAAGAATATGCACCATTCCCCAACTTGTTTAGATTAGGAATGTTCCATCATGGAATATTTGTGAAGCTAGGACACATTGAGCTTTCAAACTGTCTTTTTTTTTTCTCTGCCCAAATTCTAATTCTTTTATAACCTTTGTAAGGAAAAAAAATCCTGCTTTGAAAAAAAGGGTTGAATCATAAAGCTAAAGAATAACAGATTCAGGAAATGTGAAAGTGACACAAGTTTATTAATGATAGTTGTGAAAAATAGTTTTTTAAAAAATTATTTTCTCAATATATATATACAAGCAAGAATAACTAAGGAGAGCTTCCACAAGCCTGGAAGTGCTGCCTGCTTCACCTCAATTCTTTATACCTTATGAGAACTACTCCAAATCCTCCTACACATCTCTGATCCACAAATTATTTTGATATCTGCAGAGGGAAGAGTCCCTTGTACTAAAATGTAAACCAACTTATCATATACATTTGAAAAACAACTCAAGTTTACAGGAAAGTAATAATAACCAGAGGTAAAATACACATTGGAAAGGAGATTAGATATACACTGGAAACCAAGAGGAGTCAAAGTAAACAAGGTAATGTATACGTCTAAAGGATATTCAGATATCCAACTTAAGCAAAGAGAATAGCTGTATTTGTGCAGAAGGAAAAAAGGAGCCTTGCGCTGAAGTTTATTGGTCTATTGGTTGAAGTTTTAACTTTTGGAATTTTTGGCATAAAGCTTTCTTGATTTATAAAAGGGCTGATTTCCTTCAGCACTGTCCCCTCAGTAGATACACATATCATTAAGATATAGTTACACTGTTAAAGACACTTGAGGGAGGGGCCAAAGTGATCAGAGGGGAAGGAGGACCTCTCTTTTGCGCAGTAGGAAACTACCATTGTATGAAAAGTGAAGACTTCAACAAGTTCCACAGTCAGAATTACTCCTGGGTTCGTGATCCTGACAGTGCACCCCAGGTTAAACTCTGCATCTTCCTTTTTTCCTGGAGACTTCGTTGTGATCCTTGTTAAGTCTTAGGCCCTTTCAATTAATCTCTTTTTATTCTACACTGTGACAACTTTTGCTTTCTTGTAGGACAAACCATGAGACTTGGTAAGGATATTCATGGAGCAACTGGCTATGCCAAAGACCCATGGCGTATCTAGACTCAATGAAATTAATATGCAGCAGGCTGAAGGACCCCATGTTCTCAGTTGCACTTGTATTTATTTCTTTATGTTGCAAGAAGTCCAAGTGGGTAGGGCAGGCATAAGAAGTGGCTCTGATATGAAATTCAGGAGAAAACCCATTATTTTAAAGTACTATGTGACCCTCCCTTTGGAGTATAATGTCTGGACTAGAATAGAGAAGGATAATTTAGGGGTCATGGGATACTAGGCTGGGTATAATCAAAATTTATTAAAGTTTAGTATGGTGATAGGAGGAGAAACAATTACAAATCTGCCATAGAATAGTCAGAGTCTAATGGTTGGCTTGGTGTAGCTTTACTAAAAGGCAATTTAAGAAGAGATAGCCTTATGTTAATGATAAGCATAATTAAATAAAAATGTTCAAGCTTCTTTAATTATCTTATTAACACTTGTAGCACCTGTTTTCTATTTCTTCCATAACAAATAAACACAAATTCAGAGGCTTAAAAGATCATCCACCTACTCTCTCATAGTTCTGTAGAATTTCATTGGGCTCAGATGGTCTCTCTTTTATGAGTCATGCAAAGAAGAAATCAACACTGTGTTCCATTCTGGAGAGTCTAGAGAACAGATCCCTGCTTTACTGACTGCCAGCTCAGGGTGATACCCATGCCCTAGTGACTGCCTGCTTCCCACACCTGATGACCCTCTTCATCTTCAAAGGTGGCAATGGAAGTTCAAGTGCTCCTGCCTCATCCCCTGACTCTTCTGCTTCATCTGTTTGACTTTAGATGGGCAAGGTTCTCTATGTTGGCATTCAGAAAGGAAAAGGGCCCCATAAATTATTGATTACTTACTCTTTTTTGTAAATCTGAAAAAAATATATGTAAAGGCACATGTGCACATACAGTAATCATCAGATCTGCATTTTTGGGAGTGGTATATAATTAAATCCTAACTAATGAACAGAATAAAAGTCAAGAAGTAATTTTTAAACATTCTAGAAAAACCTGTAACATTTTAGAGTGTTGACAATATGAATAAAGCATAACTCCTCAAATTAGAAAAATGAACATTATAAATATCCTGTGGTTTTGAAGTCCTCGTAAATATAGCACGAGCTGTGCACTTTCACACTTCAATCTCTTTTTCATGTCATCATTTATACCGTTCTGAAATTCAATCCAATCCTCCAATCCAATCTAATTCGATTCAGTCCTCTCTTTTGCATAACTGTAAAGTAATATATTTCTATCATTTTATATCCTGTTTATGGTAATTTGATATGACAGCAATAGAAAACTAATAAAGGATCCATAATAAAGTTTATGTATTTTTACTTACTGTATTTTATTAATTTGGGAATAGACTTCTCCCCTTCATGTTGAATAGCTTTGAAATTGGATAATGTGTTCCAATTTTGTTTTACTCTAGGAAGCATTCATAATACATTGAAATTGTCATTGTCTACTCATCAAGATTTGTGAATGAATGCCAGTGGCCTGGAAGAGAATCCC
>PVKS010015086.1:0-46808 GCA_004027875.1 Aplodontia rufa | reverse complement strand
AACAACTATGTGTAAACAAGAAGTATCTATAAATCTATAAACAGATTGAAATTATAAAATTATGCCGAAGATAAATTTAGGGCTGAAAAATATAATAATGGATATGAATAATTCACCAGTGTAAAAACAATTCTAAGAAAACCCAATAGTTAGAAAACCTGAAGATGGGTCAATCAAGTTGATATGTATATGTTTACTAGAGAAGGAACACTCTTTGTCTTCTTAAAAGAAAAGGACCAATTTCCTCCTTATCAACCCAAAATTCCAATTCACTGATTGCCTGACTTTCTCCCCCTGGCTCACTGGTAGTGGCAATAACAGCTGTGCCAGTTCTCTACAAAGGGAAGAGATAACACCAAAAGAGATAAAACACAGCCCATGTATGGTACAGAAAACCTTGTAAAACAGAAAATCAGTCTGCAATTAGTTGAACCAGAGGTAGCACAGAAAGCTAGGGTTAGAAAAGTGCTCTGTTTCACAACTGGCAAGCCAAGAGCTGAGGTGGGGAGCCACCTTGAGGAGGCCATGCTGCAGCTTGCTGGAAAGAAACCAGAGATCATAGCAAACATGGATCTACTACCCCAGCAAACACCTACCATGTGGCCTGGGTTGTACCTAAAGCAAAACATGATTAAAACAGGCACAGAGAACATTGTACCTGGAGGGCTTCAAGTCAGAGATACAAAAAGGAGGCAACTGACTCCTTTTGAGTCTAGAGGCTACAGACCAGGTGATGAGGGTTAGGAAGCTGAAAAGATGAGCATGGCTACATCTGGAGATAACACTGAGGGACTGAGCCTGGTGGAGTGTGGAGACCTGTGGCTCTCCCATCTTACTAATAGAATTCTCAGGAGGCTCCTGACATCCAGATACCTAGCAGAAATTAGCCTCTGCCCAGCTGTTGGAGTGCATTGATATAATCTTTCCAGATCAGAAACCACCCAGGTCCTAAAGACCTGTTTAGAGATGAACCCCATCCACTGTAATAGAACTCTGCAGCAGCCCCACCCTGGGGAGAAATTAATCTGATCTGTCAGAAAAAAAGCTCCATTTGATGGTACGTCCCATTCATCCTACCTTACACTGGTCAGAATGGCATCTGAGAACTACTTTTGTGTTCTGGGACACTGCAGCTGCCAGCTCTGTAACAACACAATAAGAGGACAGCTTTAACCCCAACATCACTCTAAGGAGTGCACAGCCTAAGAAAAAATGGAAAGAAGGACAGTCCAGCATGGAAGAGCTTTGACTACCTTGATGTAAACAATTCTTCTTCTCTTTTTTTTGTCATTAAAAGACATTTTCTTTGTGTGAATGAGCACGTGTGTATGTGTTCTTGCTTTGCTGATTGGCTCATGTATATGCAAACATACGTATACTTGTTTCTTTTCTTGTTTCTATCACTTTTTAAATGGTTAAGGATTTTTATTCTTTTTGTCTTTTGAGGGTTAAGGGTTTTTATTTTTTTCATTTGTCTCTCTTTTTTCTCCATCTTTTCCTCTCCAATAGTCAAATTCTCTTATGCTCCCCCTCTCTCATATACATATATATGCATATATTTTTTCTTTTGTTTGTTTTTTCTTCTCTTCTGTATAGCCATCACTTGATATATGTCATCTGATTTCTATTCCCATTCTGAATACTCTAAACTTTTATATTTGATGATTACCATTCTGACTGAAGTGAGATGAAATCTTAGTGTAGTTTTGATTTGCATTTCCCTGATTACTAGAATTGTTGAACATTTTTTCATTTTTTGACCAGTGTGGTTCTTCTTTTAAGAATAGCTGTTTAGATGTTTTTCCCATTTATTGATTGGATTAATTTGCTTTTTTGGTGTTAGACTTTTGAATTATTTATATATTCTGGATATTAATCCCCTGTCACAGGAGTAGCTAGCAAAGATAGTCTCGCATTCTGCAGGCCCTCTATTTGTGCTCTTAATTGCTACCTTTCCCATGCAGAAGTTTTTAAATTTTTTTTATTGAATTTATTTTTTATTGATTCTTTATTTTATTTCTTGGGCATAAGGGGATTTTGTTAAGAAAGTTGGTGCCAGGACCAATATGATAGAGTATTGATCCTATGTTTTCTTCTAGCAATTGCAGCATTTCTGGTCAAATTCCTTAGTTTTTGGTCCACTTTGATTTGATTTTTGTGCAGAATGAGAGATAGGTATCTAGTTTCATTCATCTACAGATGGATATCCAGTTTTCCCAGCATCATCTGTGAGAAAGGCTATCTTTTCTTCAACATGCATTTTTGGCACCTTTTTCAAGTAGCAGATGTCTGTAATTATGTGAGTTTGTTTCTGTGCTTGCTCCTATTCTATTGGTCTTCATGACTATTTTGATGCCAAAATGAAGCAGGAATTTTTAAGATGACAAATGGAAGCTGCTAGCAAATAAGATCTGGGCTGGCAACAGATCTCTGCAGACAATAATAGTTTATTTTAATATTAACAACTATACCCAACTTTCCTCTGGGTTCTTGTCTCATGAACTTTGAAAATTAGAATCCACAGTGTGAAAATTAGAATCCACAGGAGTGGAATTTATTTAGGGAAAGAAGAAACAGAACCTCCACAATACAGAAAGGGACCTAAGAGCCGGATTTCTGAAAGCAAGATCTCCCCAAGCAGGACTCTTGAATACAGGAAGCTCAAATGCAGAATCCTTCAGTGAAGGATCGGCGAATGCAGAACTCCCCTAATGGAGGATTATCTCTGGTGTGCTAGCCCCGGATTTTTGTCCTGGGCATGAGCAACAATTATGCAACACAGTCATCAATAATAGGCACCAGATCCTTCCCATTTGTGTTTACCCACACCTGCCCCTGAGAATAAAGAGTTGGTCCCTCAGAAGGTGAGTCCCATAGCCTTGTTTTTTAAAGACTTAAAATTCCCTACTTTGATAAAGTTTCCCTAATTGCCATTAGGGGAAGGCATGATGAACCATCTTAGCTACTTCCAACTGAAACGGAGCATCAATCAAGGACGGCAGTCAAGTAAACTTCCACCGAGGTCTATCTAACTCAGCCCCAGTGGAAGCAGAGATTGGTTCTAGATTCCATACGTAAGGGCATCTTGTTCATCAAGGCATCTCAGACCAACATTATGACAGTTGGAAGGCAACCGGACAAGGTATTCACGAGGCTGGGAACATCTTAGAAGGATAAACAGGACAGTAAAACATTAGTTTATAAATAATAAGTGTAAAGATAATTTAGTGTTTTTATAGTTTCAGTTCCTGAAAACTATGAGAATAATGACTTAAGCACCTATAGATATTTCATCTTTTAGGAAATTTACAGTTTGACATATGTTAGTATAAGTTTTATAAAATCCCAAAAGATGATTGCAAAATCAAAAATTACTTATCTGTAGATATGTGTGATTCTTTGGTTCTTTTGAAGAGAAATTTTAGATCCTCTAATGGTTCACAAGAATACTGGTTGATGTTTTCTTCTCCTGCAAAGTGTTGATCTTCAGTATCTTTTTCTAAATTCCAAGGTTTTACTCAAGAATAATGAATTCATGAGTCAAGTCCAGCTATTTTTATTGCTGTTGGAGTGAATAGAATTATAGTATGCAGCCCTTCTCAGATAGGTTTAAAGGTTGGAGAGAGGGAAGGAAGTGATTTTACTAGTACCAGGACTCCAGGGTGAAACAAAAGAGAACCACTTATTCTGGGATAGGCTTCTGATAGCTGTTATAAGACCTGTTGAAATGTGGCAAATGCTGGAATGATCATCCCTAAAACAATTCGTAAGGGCTTAGGCCTAAATTTTGAGAAGTATTTCTAGCCCTTAGTAAAGCCATAGGAAGTAAAGTAGGCCTCAGAAGATGAGTTTCTCAGATCAGTTTTTTAAGGTGCTTTTTAAGAATATCACTGGTCTTTTTTATCTTGCCTGATGATTGGGGTCTCCAGGAACAGTGTAAGTGATATTTTATTCCTAATGCCTTGGAAGCACCTTGAGTAATTGCTGCTATAAAGGAGGGGGCATTGTCACTTTGTAAGCTCCTAAGAAGTCCAAAGCTGGGTATAATTTCAGAAATCAGAATGTTTACTACTTCGGAGGCCTTTTCAGTTCAACAAGGGAAAGTTTCTACCCAGTTAGTAAAGGCATCTATCCACACTAGAGATACTGGATATCTCTGGTCTTAGGCATATTGTTTTTGGTGGGGGAATGAAGTTGAATTTTTGAGATAAATCTGAACAGGAGTAACTCCTATCATGTACCCTACTTTTCCCTTTTTAGCCCAGACTTCTGGATTAATTTCTGTTTCTCTTTGGGGCAAAGTATCTGCTTGCTGTCATAAGGACTGTGGTGCCTATCTGCATTAAGACATCCCTTCCCATGAGGGGTGTAGGGATTTCAGGCATTATTAAAAAGGCATGTGAGAAGAGAATATTACCCCAAGAAAACCTTAGAGGTTGGGAGAAGTACCTAGTTACAGATTTCCTTAATATGCCCCTTAGAGTAATACTGCAAGAAGAGGGGAGGCCTGGATGTGAGAGGATGGAAAATACAGCTCCACTGTTAAGGAGAAATTTGGTTCCCCATCCCTCAACAGTCAAGATCACCTGGGGCTCCATTAGGGCAATGATAGACCAATTATTTGGAGCCAAAGAAGGATACTCAAGGACCCTTCAATCATGTTGTTAGGCCATTTGAAATGAAGTTAGGCCTTTGTCCCCAAGGGCCTTCACCTCCAAGGGCAATCCAACCTCCAATGGTCTCCTTCATGATTAGGACAGGATGTCAATGGCTTCCATTGATTTTAGGGGCAGTCCTTGTATTGTCCCACCTAGCCACAGTTGTAACGGGCTGAAGCTGAGGTGGAAGCACTACAGTATCAGGGATCTTGACCTCTGAAATTAATCCTTTTGCAGAGCTGCCACTAGGACAGCTGCTTTCCTCTTGTTCTTTCTTTTTCTCTCCTTGGCCTCCTCCTGATCTCAATTGTAAAAGACTGAACTGGAAATTTTTAAGAGACTGTCTAGAGTATAGTCTGGTTCTACTGCTAATTTTGTGATTTCTTTCTAATATCATGAGCTAATTGAGTTATAAATTTATCTTTTAATATGCGTTGACCTTCTACAGAATCTGCAATTATAGAAGTATGTCAATCTCTAGGATTGGGGACCTGGGGAAAAGCGAAAACTGAAGAAATGACACAGAAAAGTGAGGCACAGGGGACCAGGGAGTCTAGCTCCAAGTCCTGAGCTTTATTTTTCATGTTCTAGGTTAAAGCATGAGAAGGCAAGCAGTTATTCAAGGTTTTTTAAAAGATATTTAATACAAAGAATTCAGTACGGAGGAAATTAAAAGACAAGCAACTTATTCAAAATACAGAGAAGTAACAACACAGGCTGTTTCTAGTTTCTTATCCTCATCTTCAGGGTGTTTATCTCCAGGAATAAGAGAGGTGCCTGCCAGAAAGAATCGCCACATGTAGTCTGATAAGTAGCTGCACAGGCGACTTTTCACCCACTTCCACTGTGAGCTTTCTAAGCAGCAACAGCTTAACTCTCTCATGTCCATAAGGGCTCCTTCATCTCAAGGGCTCCCCTACAGAGGTATATTTAATTAATACCTAAGTCTTTCCAAAAAGGTTGAAGGAGTTTCTTCATCCCCCTGTGTTACTAGAGATAGCAGAATAATTTAAAGGTTTAGTACAAGTTCTCATTAATCCTTCCAGTACACAAGTTTGAAAACATTTTATTTCCCACTCCCCCATTTGGCTGTCTGCTTCCCATTTTGGGTGCTCACTTGGAAATGCCTATCATTCTCTTGGATAGGATTCTTCAGAGTCTACTTAATTTGGAAGGAGTAGATCTCCTGGGCCTTGCAGTACATATAATTCATCCCTATAGGTTTCAACTGTTTGTAAAGCAGCTTGTTTTTCAGTTCTAGAAAGTGTTTGATTTAATAATAACATTATATCTTTTCAAGTTAGGTCAAAAGTTTGGAATAGGCGCTGAAATACTTCTATATATTTATTAAGATCATCTGAAAAACTTCCTAAGTCAGTCTTACTGTGTCACAAGTCCGAGAGAAAAAAAAGGAACTTGAAACTTATAGGTCCTCTTGGACCTTCTCCTATAGCTTGTGAAGATAGAAGAGAGGCTAAAATTGAGTTCTACCAGTTCTGTGTTTCCCCTGGGCATAGGGTGCTATTGGGGTTTCTGAATAAGAAGCGCATAAAGAACTAGGAAAAGTCTTTTTTTTAAATTTTCTCTAAAACAAATTACTCTCTTTGGGCCTGTTAATGCTAGCAACAGAGCAATATCTATTTTACAGTGGTTTCACATCTTCAATTTGTCTCTTAAAGCAAAAAAGTTGGGCATAAGGCAACTCTGATCATTTTTCCCCTTTTACAAAATAAATCTGGTTGTAATATTGTACTGTGGCTTATTCTTCTCCCAGAAGGCCATATTTCTTCATCCTCCACAATTAATATTCTTGTCAGATTCAGGTACATAAAAATATTAGATGCTTCTTTTTCAGGACTGAGAGTCAAAGGAATCCCAATGCTTCAAAATATATCTTAAAGAAGTACTTGTGCCAAATGGAGTGTCACCCGTCTGAAACACAAAGAGGTCAAGGCATCCCCTGACATTTTTCCAAAGTCTGGACCAGATTGAGGCGTCCCTCGATCCCCTGCGGATCGCAAAATCAGCGGCCACCCTCTAAGACCTGCCTAGGAGTATCGAGTCAGTAAGATTTATCCTTACCAGTGCATACACAAGGTCCCCTCACTCAAAATGTCCTTTATCTCCTGTAATCCCCCTCAAAACATTAGTGATTAAGTATTGAGTCTGGGATTTGGGCAGGTTGGACTTAGTCATTCCTTACCAATGCATAAGCCAAATTCCCCTTTTTTTTTTTTTTACTTCCTTGATCCTTTTTGCTTTTTTTTTCCCCCTCCTTTTCCTCTTAAAAAGAAAAATCGTGGATTCCAAGATGGCAAGCTGCAAGACTGTTTCTTGTTTGGCTCCATGACTGGATGAAAACACTCTAGGACAGCTCCAATGCTGCAAGGTGCATTTACGGGGAAATCATCACTGCAAAACAGTGCTAGTTATGGGAGATTTTTGGAGTATCAGAGATTTGGGTGCAGCAAGTGTAAAAGAGGGATTTTATCCATCCCGGCTGGGACACTGCAGCTGTGATTGCCATTGCTCCCAATCAGCAAGGGAGTGGGGGAGGAGCTGAATCATAGCATGTGATCCAATCTGCTGCAGAGAAGCCAACTTCTATAAGGAACCATGCAATGTGCTCAACTAAAAACACCCCTACTGAACGCCAACTGTGTAAGGGGAGAACAGTGTCAGCTTCCTACAAGGGGAAGAATAAGGAATCTTATTGAAGAGACTGTCCAGTGGGAGGGAGTCAGCAGTTCTGAGCAAGCTAGTCCAGAATTCCACAAGGAGCCAGCCATGGTTCAAAGGCTGAACCCGGAAGAGGAGACAAGGGACAGGCCCAGTCTTCACTTAGCTCAGGGGAATTCGGGTTAGTGGTCTGCAGGGGAGCCGTGCTCAGCCCCGTCCACCCTCACCCCCAGATGGAAGGCTCACTTGAAAAGCTAAGGTGGGACAGAAGAACTAAAGAGATGGAGTCTGAGCTCAGAAAACCTGGAGGGACTGTGAGTGTGATCAGCAGAGAAAACACTGATCAGCATTCGACTGTCTGCCCTAATATCTGGAAGACTCCTAAGTTTCAGAACCCCAGGGAGGCAGGCAAAGGCAAACCCTTGAAGCCGTTATTAATCTAATCTCTTCAGGGAAGTCAAATGGACGGAGATGGAAAGAATTATGCTAAGTGAAGTATCCCAATCTCAGAGACTCAAGGGCCGAATGGTTTCTCTCATATGTGGAAGCTAGAATACATGGGGAAGCAGTAGGTTAAACGGCTAAACTAATAATATCCTCAAACTGTATGATTATCAGTATAATAGGGGGATGGTACCCTAGGATACTGGGAGGCGTAGGGAGGGGGAGAGATGGGGGGAGCTTATTTGAAGATCTCCTAAGATATTGGAGAGTGGGAATATAGGCAAACCATCTCAGAAGCAGAGGTTATTCATCCACGAGATATCCATTTTATGCAAGAGTTCTCCTGGGGGTAACTAAAACAGGTGAAACTCAAGGTGGTCATCCATGTTTGGGCACTACCCCTGGATAACTATGTATATATACTTTGGTTATTGATGGTCTGATAATGTTTCCCTCTCATTTGTATCTCTATATGCTCTTAATTTAAAAAAAGAATCTTTATGTTTTTTCCTGTTTTTGACATTTATTTTTGTGGCATCTGAAGAAGTCGATTGATTCATGCACAGATAAATATACTAGCTGGGGGTTTTTGATTGTCTGTTTGTTTTTGTTTTTCTTTTCCTGTTTTTTCTCCTATTTTCCCTTTTATTTCTTCTTCCTATATTCCACTCATTCCTGAGCATTTTCTTCAGTATTCATGTTTATCCTTTTCCTGCCTGCTGAGGGTTGGGATTTTGACCTGTACATTTAGTATTTGAATTGTATTGTATCCCAGTTGCAAAGTTTTCCTCTACTTGCTTCTGCCCTTTCTTATGGTATCACCAAATTCTATTAATATCTCTTTCACCCTTCCTCTACTTTGGTACTTCTGTCTCTTCTCCTCCATTGCCCCCCCCTCGCCGAAAATCCTTCATGTCCTCTGCTTTCTCTGTTCACGCTCAGATATTACAACCTCCTCTCTAACCTCCTCTTACATTCCCTTTTCTCTCAATCTTCTAATTTATTTATACCACCGGATAATGCTGTGTAACCATTAGTGCTGTGAATGCCAAACTCAAATATTGTATGATTTGAGGCCTGACATAGGTGATGGTTGAATACTATTGTCACCAAAAGAAATGGCTAACAATACCATTCTTTTCATGGGTGAAATTTAACATTGTAATAGATATAGTCAGTACTAAATAACCAATTTAATGCCATTTATTATATGTATTAGTTGTTCATATTGATGATCTCCTATTAGCTCATGAGGAGCTGGAAATCTGAAGGGACACTATTGGTTCACAGGTTAGATATTTGGATTCTGCACTCAACTTTCCTGACAATACCCCAAACCAAGTAAGGGACAAGACAAAACTCCTAATCCAACAACAAAGATCGAAAAAGGAACAACCAGATAGAGATTTCAGGCCAAGAATTCGCTTCAATTTAAGGAGCAAGAAGAAGCCCATGCACCAACCCCACCCTGCATCCATGCGTGCCCAGGACTCTGCACCTCCACAGCAGGTACACCGGACACCTTCAAGGACCCCACACCCAGACACCACCCAGCCATCATGCACACCATCCAAGTCAAGATATATTGGACCCATCCCACTACCAAGGATCCCAGTGCAGAACATAGATTGATCCATTCCATCCCACCCCACACCTCTGGGACCCTACCACCCAGCAATGCACCCCACCACTTAGCTTCAACAATGCAGCAGGCTGCCCAGTGACACTACCAGGTGCCAAGTCCAAGTCCTGGAACCTAGATACAAAAGGTGCAACAAAACAAGGCTCCAGGCAGAAACAGCTTTCTGGACATAGGTGGTGGTTATCAAAGAGGAGATGTCAGACGCAACCCTTGACCTGTAAGGAAGAAAAACCCAGAGACTTGTCTTGCTTCCACACAGGGAACCCCAATTCAAAGATCCAGAAGAAGCTTTTCAAAGATGAAGAATCAAACTAAAGATGCTCACCTCAAACCCACAATTCCCCTAGCAAGGAGCCCACGGTCAGAGAGCGGGATGAAAATCCAGAACAAATTATCAACAATCTGGTAACTAAAAGGAACAATGAACTAAAAGAAGATTTAATGGAGGTAATAAATGAGAAAGCTCAAGAGATGAAAAACTCTATTATCAAAGAAATAGACATACTGAAAAAGGAAGTACAGAGCTAAAATCTGCAGTAGATGACATCATAGGAACCATGAAAGAATTTAATAATAGACTAATTTCTATAGAAAATAGAAGCTCGGCACTTAAAGAAAGAACTTCTAACAATGAGGATAGACTGAGTAAACTTGAGCACATGAATGACAAAGAAGAAAAACAACTCACAGAACACAAACAGAATTTTCAAAATGTCTGGGACAAAATTAGAAGAAATAATCCAAGAGTAATAGGAATACAGGAAGAAATAAAATGCAAATGAGTGGCATATTCAGTGAAATAGTTTTAAAGAAAATTTTTCTCAGCTCAGACTTTGAAGCAAGGAGTTCTTTAAATGTCTAAATGACCACAGCATGCTGTCAAGAATCCTATACCCAGCAAAATCATCTGTAAATTTGATGAGGAAATATGATCTTTTCATGATAAGATAAAAATTGCAGCATTCATGTACAGAAAACCAGCATTACAAAGAATCCTAAAAAATAAATTCCAGATAGAATAACAAGCAAACACTCCTTAAAATCAACAGAGAGGAAATTCAATAAAGGTACATGCTATCAATAGACAACCAGACATCACAGAATTTACTAATAAAACACGATAACTATGAACCACAACCACACAACTACCTTAACACTGAATGTAAATGGTCTCAATGCAACAATTAAACACGCAGATCAGCAAATTTGACCAAAACACAAAATCCAACAATATGATGCTTACAAGAGATCCACCTAACAGCCACTGACATCCACCAATTGAGGGTGAAAGGATGGGAAAAATCTACCATGCATATGCCCCAAGAAAGCAAGCTGGTGTTGCAATACTTATATCCTTTGACAAAGTAGATGTCAAACATAACTAATCAGAAGAGATAAAGAAGGCCACTACATCCTAGTAAAGGGAACAATACAACAGAAAGATATAACCATAGTAAATATACACTCTCCAAAAAAAATGCTCCCAACTATGTGAATAAATTACTCCATGACATAAAACCACTTGTGGACATGAACATAATAATACTGGAATACTTCAACACTCCTCTATCAACAAGAGAAAGATTATCAAAGCAATAAAACAACAAAAAGGGGCTGGAGCAGTGGCTCGGCAATTACAGTGCTTGCCCAGCATGCGCAAGTGCATGGGTTCAAACCTCAGCACCCACATACACAACTAAGTGTCAGAGCAACAAATGCCATGTGAAAATCTCAATAAAGTTGAGTCTCTCTCTCTCTCTCTTGCTCTGTCCTTCTTTCTTTAAAAAAAAAACCAACAAAGATATCCCCAACCTAAACAAGACCATAAATCAAATGGACTTAACAGATGTCTATAGAATATTCTATCTCAAATCAGCTGAACATGCCTTCTTCTCAGCAGCACAGGGATCCTTCTCCAAAATAGAACCTATTCTAGTTCACAAAGGAAATCTCAGCAAATATAAAAAGTAGGTATTATTCCATGTATCCTATCAAACATAGTGCCATGACCCTCGTAATTAACAGCAAAAATTATAACAGAAAACACACATTTACATGGAAATTGAAGAACACCCTATTAAATGAAGAATGGATCAAAGAAGACATGCGAGCAGAAATCAATAAATTCTTGGAAGAGGATAAGAATGGAGACACAACATATTGAAATCTCTGGGACAGTATGAATGCATTCTTAAGGGGGAAATTTATAGCACTGAATGCCTACATTAAAAATGAGCAGAGATACCTCAAATCCCTATAAAAGGAATCTAATCCAAAACCAAGCAGCAGACAGGAAATAATCAAGATCAGAACTGAATTCAATGAAATTGAGAATAAAAAATAAATAAAAAGAATTAACAAAGCAAAGAGTTGGTTCTTCAAAAAGAACATATAAAATTGACAGATCTCTAGCCACCTCACTAAAAGAAGTAAGGGAATGAAGCAAATCAACAATATCACCAATGAAAAGAGAGAGATCACCATTGACCCCACAGAAATCCAACAGATTATAAGAACACACTTTGAAAAAACTATATTCCTCTAAATTAGATAATCTGAAAGACATGGACAAATTTCCAGACACATACAACATCCCCAAATTGACCCAGAATGATATTGAAATCCTAAACATCCCAATAACACACTGAAATCTATACAGCCATTAAAAGCTTTCCAAAGTACACAACAATGTCTCAAAGCAACAAGTCACATTAAAAACTAAATAAAAATTATTTCTCTCTCTCTCTGTGTCTCTCTCTCTGCCTCTCTCTCTCTCTCTGCCTCTCTCTCTCTCTCTCTCTCTCATTGTCCCTCTCTCTTTAAAAGAAAAAAAGAAAGAAAGAAAAAAAGCTTTACAAAGAAGAAAAGCTCAGAACCTGATTGATTCCCCACTGAGTTTTCCATACCTATTAGGAGGTGCCAATACCTCTCCTTATTAAGCTATTCCAAGAAATTGAAAACAAGAGAACTCTCCCAAACACTTTTTATGAGTCACCATAATCCTGATATCAAAACTCAACAAAGACACATCAAAAGAAGAAAACTACAGACCAATATCCCTGATGAACATAAATGCAAAAATCCTTAATAAACTTCTAGCAAATCATACTGAAAAACATATCAAGAAGATAATTCACCACAATCAAGTGGGCTTCATTCCAGATATGCAAGGCTGGTTCAACCTACACAATCAATAAATGTGATTCATCACTTAAACAGAATTAAGAACAAAAATCATATGATCATCTCAATTCACAAAGAAAAGTCCCTCGATAAAATTCAGCACCCATTTATCCTCAAACCTTTAGAGAAGATAGGGATCAAAGGAACTTATCTTAACTATGTAAAGCCCTTATATGACAAATCCTCAGCTAGTATAATACTAAATGGAGAAAAGCTGAAAGCATTTCCAGTAAACTCGGGAATAAGACAAGGCTGACTGCCCTCACCACTTTTATTCAATGTACTTCTTGAGACCCTAGCTGGAGCAATCAGGCAAGAAAAGGAAATCAATGGGATAAGAATAGGAAAAGAGGAAGTCAAACTATCCCTTTTTGCTGACAACATTCTCCTATATCTGAAAGATTAAAAAAAAAAAAAAACTCTACCAGAAAACTGCTTGAGCTTATAAGCAGATTTAGCAAAGTGGCAGGCTACAAGACCAACACCCATGAATCAATGGCTTTTGTATACACTAACAATAATAAGGCAGAATAAGAAATCGGGAAATTAGTCTCATTCATAATATCCTCAAAAAGAATAAAATACTTGGGAGTTAATCTAACAAGGGAAGTAAAAGACCTCTACAATGAAAAATATCAAACATTGAAGAAAGAAATCAAAGAAGCCTTGAGAAGATGGAAAGATGTTTCATACTTTTGGTTAGACAGAATTAATATAACTAAAATGGTCATTTTGCCAAAAACACTATATGGATTCAATGCAATCCCCATCATGATACCTATATAATTATTTACAGATATAGAAAAAGCAATTCTCAAATTCATTTGGAACAACAACAACAAAAAAAGCCAGAACAGCAAAAACCTTACTAAGACAAAACAGGTGGATTCAAAAATACCAGATCTAAAACTATACTGTACAGCTGTAGTAACAAAAACAGCATGGTACTGGTATCAAAATAGGAATGATGATCCATGGAATAGAATATAAGACTCTATTCTACTCTATTCTACTCAAACCCACAAATCTTTAAATATCTGATCTTTGACAAAGGGAGTCAAAATATAACATGGAGGAGAGACAGCCAAATGGTGCTAGAAGAAAAATTAGGACCAACACTCCAGCATTGGGTGTAGGCATGGACTTTCTCAATAAGACTCCTAAAGTGAAAGAATTAAAGTCAAAGATCAACAAGTGGAAGACCATTAAACTAAAAAGCTTTTGCTCGGTCAAGGAATTGGTCAAAATTGTCAAGAGACAACCTACAGTATGGGAGAGAATCATGACTTTGATGCCTCTGTGATCCAAAAGCATGGGACACAAAACATACCTAAACAATAGCCCTGAACTTTCTGCTTCTTCTACTACATATTTGTCTCACAGAGACAGGTATTTCTTAGGGGTCATGAAATCACCAAAACCAAACCGAAAATGATTAGGTGGTGAGGGTGATAAATATAATAATAATGTACAGCAAAGAATAGATTGCTTCAGGGAAAAACAGATTAGTAACATGAATTCCAGTCAATGAGATAATGTACAGAGGATTCTGGAAAAGAGTTTCTACATTTTCTCCTTTAAGGTCAAGTGGCCAAGATATGCAGTGCCAAACTTACTTGCAACTTGATAGGACACACACATTCAAGTATGATTGCATTCAGTCAGTCAATAAATGTTTATTGACAACTAGCCACATATTGCAAAATGGGAAAGTCATTAGAGATACTGTAGTTAACAAAGCAGCCACAGTCCTTGTGCTAATTCTATTTTTTTAACTTTGGAAGTATAAAATTAACAAATTATCATATTGAACCTGAGTCAGAGGAAGCCAGGTGACCCAAGTGGCTGGAAGGGGTCTGCTGCCCAAGAATTCTCTTCACCAAAATATGGAGACTGTTCAGTCACCAGGAGCATAAAGTTATTATCATTGATGGACTGGATAATGCAGGGAAAACTACCATCCTTTAGCAATTATCTATCAATGAAGTTGTACATACAGACCCTACAACAGGAAGTAATGTAGAAGAAACAGTGATTAATAATACACATTTCCACATGTGGGATATCCGTGGGAACACTTATACTTACACAGAGTTTGTAATAGTAATTGTGGACACTACAGACAGAAGATGTCTATAACTAGAGAACTCTACAAGTGTTATCACATGACATTATGCCAAGGAGTTAATGGATGATGGCACAAATTAAGATAATATCTACTGACCTCTTCTCATTGACTTTGTATAAAGTCCAGGACTTCACCTGAACACTGCAAAAGTTAATGGTATAGATTTATAACAAATTGATCTAAATTTTTTCTATAAGGAAAAAAAGACCACTTATTTGAGAACAAGATAAAGTTTCACCTTCCAATTTGCTTTCTCATTAGTTCTTTCTAAAGAATTTATTAATGCTATGATTGATATTTTTCTCAATGAATCCTCTTAGGTCAATGTGGTAAGTACAAAAGGAGACAAAAACATTAGAACTTTAAGAACTTTATTATCAATATGCCACTCCCTAAATGAATGTTCTGTTCTTGTTCCACTAAGTTGAAATACAAATCAGCACAAATATTGTTTCCAATATTTTAAAATATCATGTTACTAATGAAAAGTATTTTGCTTTAGGTTGTGTATGTATTGTTTATGTACCTCAAGTTCAATTACTCTCTCTAGACATCACATTTTTCCCTGGAGGAACCTGTATTTCATGGCATAGAACAATCTCATGATGTGCAGATGCTGCTAGGCTGAGATCACAAAGTCCCAGGCCTCAGAATGTGTAATTCCAGTTCAATTGCATATCTTCTCTTCTTCCTCCCATGTTACAAATGCCACAAAGTTTCGAAAACAGGGGAGTGTGTGCTCTATTTGATCTTTCACAAATCTATACATGGTCTTCTTCTCTCCTGTAGCAGAACAGATACTGGACAATGTTATGAAAAGGTAAACACAGGATTTTTCATCTTAACATCTGATTCAAAATTCTTGATGGAGAAATGTAATGTTGACACATCTGCCGAAACAGGATCATTTAAGAATGCAAGTATCAGCTGAAACCTAAGGTATAAAACAGTAAGTGCTAACTACTTTGCTTAGAGCAATTTTATGTGCTCCAGAAAACAAGTTAAATGAGTAGCAGGAATAAAATAGAATAAGGGAGATGATCACGGACCAGTTTGTGGTGAACTTGGTGAACTAAAATGCTTCTATACCCCTGAAAGTTGGGATGGACAAAGAGATCTTAGGAAACCAGAGGCCTTTCCCCCTCATCTTCAGTATAATCTTCTATACTCAAGCACGTGTTTTTATTGCCTTGTTTTGGTAAGAAGGCTAAGATGTGTTCTTTCCAACTCTATGTCTATCTAAAAGATCAGAGTTGCTTTCACCCTGACTGAAAAGTCATGCTACAAGGATCAGAGAGTCAGCATGATCTCACCAAGCCCTGAACTATGCAAGTATCAAAGGAAAATTATGGATATCACTCTATGACTGCTTTACCTTTGGAGAGGCATGCAGTTTGAGATGGAGTAGTGAAGTCTTATAACTTTGTGTGACATGGACATTCATTTTTAATTCAAGTTCAGTTTTCTCAGACCAGAAGCAGGACTGTTTCTCACTGCACACCACCCCACATGGCTCGATCCAGGGGCTGACATAAGGCCAAGCAGCAGAATGGGCTCCCACCTTTCCTGCTTTCCTTAAATGCACCATTCAGGCATTTGCCCGAGAACTTAACATGACCCACGTCAAATAGACTCAGCTAACCTGGGAAAAAGGGACTTCTCTCCCAGTCATTGCACCCCCTTGCCCAGGATCCATTAAGGCATTCCTCAAACTTGTTTCCTGTTGTGGTGGTGTGCTGAATTTGCACCTTCCCCATGAAGAATCGGGGTTATGCCAGGCCAGGTTTTCCCAGGATCACATGGAGAACACAAGGTCCTACTCCCTGCACCACACCCAGGGCAAGCAGACATAAATTAAACAGAGTCAGATAAGAGACACAGCTTCTGCCAGTGTAAACAAGTTTTCCATCGAGTTAGTCCCTGGGGTGAGTCGGAGAACTAGGCATCAGGCTGGGTGCCATGGAGAGGAAGTGTTCCATGAAGACAGTAAACACCTGTATCCAGCTCCTGTCTGCGTCTTCCTCAGGGCAGAGTTGCTAACGTTCTGGAAATGATGTCAACGCAGACAGTATGTGTACGTGAGAGAAATGAGGTTTGGTTCCTAACAGGTGGTCAGTAATCTCCATCATAACTATCTCTTGAAGGATAATTCTGAAACTGAACTTTTAGGAAGAGGAAAAGAGGTTCATGCTAGGTATTCTTGAACTGATTTAAGTGTTTCATTATAAATAATAATGAATGTATCAAAACAGAATGGTCTAGAAGCTTAGCTCTCTGCTTATGTTTAGAACTGGCACTAATCTTTAGTCATGAGCTAAAGACAATGTGTTGTCAAAAATTAGAAAATGGAAACACAAGAAAATGGAAAAATTGAAAGCCTAAATGTGTTTTACCAGAAAAGTAACAAATGGGATAGCCACACTAAACAGCTCCTAATAACACACACAAAACACACCACAAAATCTCCTAAAAATAAAAATAAAGGTAAGAATATAGATGTGTGTATAAATGACATAACAAAATAACAAAAAAGGATATCCAAATGGACAATGAATATGTAAAAAGAAGCTTACTATGAGTCATTTAAGACCACAATAAGCTACTACCACCTGTCTTCCAAAGGAAAGAAGGCAGACATAATGAGGTTTGGTGACACTGTGGAGCACCTGAGGGATCACACACTGCTGAAGTAAATATAAATCAATCCAACTACAAAACTGTTCAACAGTTCCTACTAATGGTTAATATATACATTTGCAAAACCCAATCTGGATACATCTATAAACAAGAAGAATGAGTGTATAAATGCAAGGAAAGTTCATGCAAGAATGTTCACAACAACCCTCTCATAACAGGCAAGAAAATAAACACCATTCAAATGTCTGTTAACAGCTGGGTGGATGAATTCTAGTGTATTCAAACAATTGAAGCTATACAGAAAGAAGAATACATGATTAGCAACCAAAAGCAAAAGTACAGACTGATCTCAGAAGTGTAACACTGAGGGCCATCTTTTTGGTTCTACTTCCATAAACTGCCAAACCAGGGTAGTGGTCTCCCTTGAAGGGGAAGAGAAGAGGTGTTAGAGGCTGAACCAGGACACAAAGAGGGCTTTCAGGGTCCTGCCATGGTCTGATGTGGACACTAGCAATTCCGGAGTCTCCTGCTTGTGGATGACCTGCCATGGCCTTCTCAGCCTCCTTGATTATGTGAGCCAATTTCCTTAATAGACCCTCTTTCATACAGTTATGTATTAATATCTATATGTATACATATCACATTAGTTCTATCTCTGGAGACTCCTAAAGAATCCAGTGCCTATAGAATCATGATCTGTCAACAATTATGGGGGCTTTTATTACTTTATACAGAAAAAAAAGTGCTATAGAAGTTCTTTGTATATCCTCTTATCCCAAATAATAATTTTAGAAAAGAATATGAAGTCTTTGAAGAAAAATTGGGGAGAATATTAATGAGAGAAACATGAAGAGTCCACATTATTTCACATTTTATGGACTTAAACTGTTCCAAAAGCAACATTTATTTCAATATTAAGTTTGGGAACTGTATTTTCATATTTAATCGTTACTTAAAAAATAGAACATTTTAAACACTCTATAAGCCTAACTGTGTTAACATTTTTACATACATTTTCTCAATTTGGCGTCACAATCATCCTGTGGTGGGTATTGATGAACCCATGGCCAGGGAGCTTGAAAAGCTGGGGAGTGGCTTGCTGGGTTTACAAACCTGCTGGGCCAGCATTGCCCTCTAGTGGTGCCTCTGTGTTTTGCCTGCACATCCTTTAATTTGAAAAAGAAGTGGCATAAGTTGGGTCCTTTTTCCTCAACATTCTAAAGTCAAAATCTCTTCTTTCTTCACCTCTTACCTGACCTCCAGAAAACACAATACATCAAACACCAAAATAAATAAAGCATTTTTGAAACACACACCATCAGGTTTTAATACTCAGACTCCCTTGTTTCAGGCATCCCTGACCTCCCAGTCCCATTATTCACAACTGTTTTAGCACCAGGCTCTCCCTTTCCTTACTACCACCCACACAATTAGTCATTGAGGTGTTTGACATGCAGTAGCGAACGCTCTAATGCTCCAGTCTCCTGCTTTCACAACGTCCTTTGGTTCAAAATTCTTTTCTACCTTCTCACTGACGTAAACTTTCCCTGAGCAGCAGCTACCTTTGCTCCATAATCTCAATATCAG
The DNA here is from genome assembly GCA_004027875.1 of Aplodontia rufa. Classification (NCBI taxonomy): domain Eukaryota; kingdom Metazoa; phylum Chordata; class Mammalia; order Rodentia; family Aplodontiidae; genus Aplodontia; species Aplodontia rufa. Next base: position 27,850 of record PVKS010015086.1, on the reverse strand, counting down.
CATCCCATGCACCACCCTCTCTCTAACCTGCTCCAAGCTGCTGCCAAATGGTCAGCTTGCCATCCTCACCTTAATTAAGTTTCAGTGATATTTTACAGTGATAATCATGACTTCTACCTTCTATATTTCTGGCTGCTTGTATAATGGGCACTTGGTTCTTTTTTTAACTCACTGGAAATATTTTTTCTGTTTCCATTCCTGAATACTCTACATTTCATCTCTAATGAGCTCCAAATAGTATAGTTTCTCAGTTTTTTTAGCCTTCTCCTTCCTTGTTAGTAATAAATCTATGTAAATAATGTCCATATTTATATTTGTTGTGCAAAAGGGTAGAGACCCTCTGATATAAAACAAATATATTTAGTTAAAATTGAGCATGCCAAAATGGATGGAAATAAAATCCTTGAATTGTGCTGTGGTAAATGGACAGAAATAGTCAAGGTCATTGTGACTGTCTCAATGAAGCAGCCTCTGGAGCTGCCAGTTTCAGATATGGATAGTTCGGCTCCCCGCCTAGCCTGCCCTGCTAGCCTGCCAGGGGCAATTTGTAACAGATAAAATAAAACTTGCTGTCTGCATTTCTTGGAGAAAGACCCCTTTTGTAAGCCTGCCAAATTTTTCCTTTAAAATCAGCCTGCTTGAGTCACTTGGGGCTGCTGCTCTCCCTGAACTTTCCCTTGGAGAAGTGATCCTGGTGCACCAGCCTGTTTCTTCTCTTTCCCCAAAATAAAGTTTTACTTTTTCTACTCTGGTCTCCGGTGGTCTTACTATGTGTCGATAACCGCACCCCACAACAAATACATCAATATCTCTAACATGTATTGATGCGAATGTTATAAACAAAGCACTAGAAAACCAGTTCAACAGCACATTGAAAACATTACAAACCTGAGCGTGGCGGCGCACACCACAATCCCAGAAACTGGAGAGGCTGAGGTAGGAGAATCTCCATTCCAGGGTCACCTTGGATAAGTTAGTGAGTCTCTATCTCAAAATAAAAAAATAATAAAATAGGAACTGAAACAGTGTCTCAGCAGTTATGGTGCTTGCCTGGGATGCATGAGGACATGGGTTTGGATCCCAGCTCCATGTACACAATGAAGTGTGGGAAAAACAAAGCCACATGAAAAACTAAATAAAATTAATTCTCTCTTTTGCTTTCTCTCTCTCTCTCTCTCTCACTGTCCCTCTCTCTCTTAAAAATAAATAAATAAAAATAGTCACAGGAGTAGCTCAGTGGCAGTGCCCCTGGTCTCAATCACCAGTACTGAAGAGAAGAAAAAACAAAAAAGCATTATATAGTATAACCAAGTGGGATTTGTTCCTAAAATGCAAGTTTGTTTCAAAACATAAAAACCAATCAACCTGGCAAGGTGTGTTGGTATGTACCTGTAATCCCATTGACTCAGGAAGTTGAAGCAGAAAGATTATAAGTAAAAGGACTGCCTTAGCAATTGAGCAAGGCCTTAAACAACTTAGTGAGACCCTGTCTTAAAATAAAAAATAAAAAGGACTGGTGGTTCAGTGGTGCCTCTAAAATCCCCCCCCAAAAAATCAATCAGTGTAATGTACCACATTAACAAAATGAAGGACAAAATGGCATAGTATGATCATTCAAACTGATAAAAAAAAAAGTAATAGAATTCTTTATTCCTTCATGTTAAAAACACTCCACTCCACATCCACAAAACAAGAATAGAAGGAAACTACCCAAACTTAATAAAGACCATATATGAAAAATCCTCAAGTGGCATCATAACCAATGGTTAAAAACTGAGAGCTTCCTTTAAGGTAAAAACCAATGCACCACTTCTATTCAACACACAGTAGCAGAGCTGACCAAAGCAGTTAGGCAAGAAAATGAACTAAAGGCGTCCAAATTGGAAAGATAGAAGTAATAGCATTCATATATGACAAGAATTTATGTAAAAAATCATAAACACAAAAAAATTAAAACTAATAGAATTAGTAAACAAATTCACCAGAGTAGCAGGGTACAAAATAAAATGGAAAAGTCAGATATGTTTCTGTACACTAATAATGAACAACCCAAGAAATAATATTTTAATCCAATGTACAATAACATTAAAGCCACAAAATATTTAACAATAAATTTAACCAAGAAAGTGAAAGATATGTACACTGAAAATTATAAAATAATGCAGAAAGAAATTAGAGAAGAACTAAATAAATGGAAAGACAGCATGGAATGAAAGGAAGTATTATTAAAATGTCCCTTGGACCCAAAGAGATCTATAGCTTCAACAAAATACCTATCAAAATTTCAATAGCATTTTTTAGCAGAAATAGAAAAAACATTCCAAAGATTTATATAGAATTTCAAGAAACCTCAAACAGCCATAATAATCTTGAGAAGAACAAATTTGAAGGAGTTTCTATTAGTCTACTTTCTGTTGCTATAACAGAATATTTGTTGTTAGGTAATTGTATAAAAATAAGAGGTTTCTTTAGCACACAGATCGGGAGAACCAAGAGGGTGGCCCCAGTAACTACTTGGCTGCTGAGGCATTTCTGACTCTATAAGAGGTGGATGGCATCACAGTGGAAGCACATTCAAAAAGGCGTGAGGCACAGCAAGACAGAAAGCAAAGGAGGTTCAGGGGAGACGCAAGGCTCAGTCACAACAACTGCTCTTGCAACACTAATCTCCTGCCACAAGAGCTTACTAAAAAGCATGAATTCCTTGATAAGGGTGGTACTACCACGATCTGACTTCTTCCCACTGGAAAGATTCCATCATCTCAACAACGTTGAGTGCCTCAACATTCAATGTGCCTCCAGCACTTGCTTTGGGGGTCACATCCAGGCCACATCCAACCACAGAACATTTCTTTTTTATTTAAAGACATGTTACAAAGCTTCAGAAATCAAAACACCATAACTGGCATAAAGACAGACAAATAAACCAGTGGCACAGCATAAATAACCCAGAAATAAACCCTGTTGTATATCGTTAATGCTATGACAAGGGTGTCAAGATTGCACAACAGGGAAAAGACTGTCTTTTCAACAAATAATGTTGTGAAAATGGATATCCACAAATAAGAGAATGAGGTTGGATATTTACCTCATACCACATACTCCAAGTGTGTTAAAGAATTCAAAATAGGGGCTGGAGCGGTGGCTCAGCGGTTATGGCACTTGCCTGGCGTGCACAAGGATGTGGGTTCAAACCCCGGCACCACGTACACAAAAAAGTATGGGAGCAATGAAAGCCACATGAAAAATTAAATAAAAAATTGATTCTCCCTTTCTCTCTCTCTCTCTCTCTCTCTCTCTCTCTTTGTCTCCCTCCCTCTCAAAAAAAGAAAAGAAAAAAAAAAGCCCTCAAAGTAACAAATACAAAACTCCTAGAGGAAACATACAGTAAAATCTTCATAGCACCAAATTTGGCAATGGTTTCTTTGTTGTGACACTAACAGCACAGGCAACAAAAGAAAAATAAACGGAACTTATACACACTTAAAACTTCTGAAACACCATGTCACAGGAAATAACCAACGGTGGAACAACAAACTATGGAATGCCTTGCATTTATGGAACAATATTTGCACACCATGTATTATAAGAGAAATAATATTCAGAACATAAAGAATTAGTGGAACCACCATATGACCCAGTTATACCACTCCTTGGTAGTTATCCCAAAGAATTAAAGTCAGCCTGCCTTAGTGATACATGCAAACTCATACTTATGTCAGCACAATTCACAATGACCAAATTATCTGTGGGTGAATGGATAGAGGAAATGGTATACACACAGAGTGGAGTATACATAAACAATGGAGTATGTATACACAGTGTGGTACATATACACAAAGCAGTATTATTCAGTCATTAGAATGAAATGGCATCCTTTGTAGGAAAATGAATGAACTTGAGAGCATTATGTTAAGCAAAATAAATCAAACTTAGTCAAGGGTCATGTTTTCTCTCAGATGTGGAACCTAGAGAGGAAAAAAGAAAAAAACTTAGAGGAATCTCATGAAAATAAAAAAGAGACCAGTAGAGGAAGGGATCCAGTGAAGTGAGGAGGGGAGAGAAAGCAGAAATACGGGGTACACTACTGACAAAATTATAATGCTAGATCATGTGCACATACAAACACGCAGCAAAGAATCCTTCAAGCATAGTGTTAGTATATCACTAAAAAATGGGGGACAAACTTGAAAAGAAAAGAATTCCTACAATTCAACCACACAAACTCCTGAAAAATGGGCAAAGAACTTGAATAGATGATTCTCCAACGAACATATACAAACAGTCAGTAAGCACACAAAGAGGCTCAAAACCTCTCATCATTAGAGAAACACTAATGAGATCTCATCTAACTCCCACTAGTATGGTCACCATTAGAAAATAATATTAGCAAGGGTGGGGAATAATTGGAAGCTTTTACCACAGTGGATGGGAATGTAAAATGTTTTGGTTACTATAACAAAAACAAAAACAAAAAGCAGTATAAAACTTCCTTGAAAAAGAGAAATATCATGTGACCCTGTGCTCTCATTTCTGGATGTGTGTCCAAAAGAATTGAAGGAAGGATGTCAAAGAGATGTTTGCACACCCATGTTCATTGAAGCATTGTTCACAATTGGAAAGTTGGAGCAACCCAAATGTACATCAGCAGGTGAAAAAACAAAATGCACTATTTGTGTGCACTTAAGAGAATATTAATCTTCTTCAAAAAATAGGACATCTGGAGCTGGAGCAGTGACCCAGCAGTTACAGCACTTGCCTGGCTAGTGCAAGGATCCTGGTTCAAACCCCAGCACCACATATACAACTAAGTGGTGGAGCAACAAAGACCAGATGAAAAACTAAATAAAACTGATTCTCTCTTTCTCTTTCTCTCTCTCTCACTGTCCCTCTCTCTTAAAAAAAAGAAAAATAGGAAATCCTGTGGCATGCTATATTATACATGCTACGGTTTGGATGAGCATAACCCAATGATCTATAAGCTAAAGATTTGATGCCCAAGTGACCTATTAGGAAATGCTGTGGACCTTTCAGAGGTGGGCCTTTCAGAGGTGGGCCTTTCAGAGGTGGGCCTTATCGGATAACCTGTGACCACTGGGGGTGTGCCCTCAAAATGAATTTGTGGACCCTACTGGCCTTCTCTTTCTCTGCCTCCTGACACCAGATGTGAATGCGCCCTCTATAATACCTGCCATTGTGTGTCACCCTAGCCAAAGACCAAGACAGAAATGGCTGTAGGATCTTGAAATTAAACCTCCAAACTGTGAGCCAATAAACCCTACCTTTTGGTAAGTTGATTGCCTCAAGTATTTTGTTGTAGTAATGCAGAGTTCACTAACACAATGGATGAATCCTAAATGCTCTGTAATACACAACCTAACCATGTTACAGAAAAACAAATACAGAAAGATTCTACTTGTATGACTGAGTAGTGAGGGTTCTCTGTTGACACAAAAACAATAGAAAATCAAAAGAGATTGTATGAGAGCTGATTTATTAAGGAAAATCATCCATGGGAAAACAGAAGTCCCATGACAGGCCTTCAACAAACTGCAGGTTTAGGATGCCAGTAGTGTGGCTCAATCTCTGTCCAAAGGCCTGAGAACCTGGATTTCTGGTGTCCCAGTAGAGGAGTATATCTCAGCTCTAGGAGAAAGACAGGCAAAATTCTGTCTTTTGTTCTGTCCAGACACTCTGCTGATTTGACCGTGTCTGTCCACTAGGAGGCAGCAGTTCACTGACTCACATGCCCATTTCCTATGATTACAACCTCAAGCACACTGAGAAGTCATGCTTTGCCAGTTCTATAGGTGTTTCTTAGTCCACTGAACTAGACACCCAGATGTAGCCATCAAAATGTGTAGAAACATAAGCAAAGTTGAGTGATGTGTGTGTTTCCAGGGACAAAGAAGAATGACAAAGAATTGTTGCTCAGTAGAGCCAGAGTTTCTGTTTTGCAATATCAAAAAGTTTCTACAGTCTTTGCACTAAAGCGTGAGCACACCTAACACTACTGAACCGCACACAAGGTGTTATGCTGGTAAAATTGATGTTGTGTGCTTTGGGTACAGTTTAAAAAGACAAAAGAAAGAATGCATAACATAACTGATATCAAAATCAATTTCTCATTGTTAAGACTTTCAAACATTCCCTTTTGCGGTTTTGGTTTGAGTTTCAGCATCCAGCTTTCCTCCTCTCCCCTCCTCTCCTGAACAAATGAATCTTGCTCATTAGAATAAGTCATCTTCGAGCCGTGACGATCTAATCTTCATAGGCCCCTCAGCACCTAGCACGTGCTGTGCACGCTGCGTCTTAGCTTTCTACGCACGTGCGCATCTTGTCAGCTGCTTTTCTAAATTGCAGTTCTGCCTCCTCTATGCCGGCTCAGGGTCCCAGCTGAGTAAAGGAATCCCAGCTGCTGCACACTCTGCACACTGCGTGCAAGTCTCCATGTGCAAAGCGGCTTCCATCAAACCACTCCACACCTGAAACTCACAGTCCACCTGTTCTTGGGACTTTAATATTTGAGACCATCTTTGAAACACTAAATTGTGAATTAATTTCACCTCTGGCTATGTATTCGAAGGATCTAAGGATTTCGCAGACTGAGAACTCAGTCAACAGGAAAAGGAGGAAGTGTAGCTTCCTCATACCCAGTATTGAAAAGAAAAAGTCCATAAAAAAAATTTCAAGCTGCCTGACATACAAACAAAAGGCACAAACCTACTCTCAATTTATTGTTTTAAGAAAAGGTCTGCTTTCTGAGCATCTGGTCCATTTCCCAGAAAGTAAGAGCTGCTTTCACTTTCACTCTTAAGTGTGAACAAAAATAAATATGGTTCGATTTGTCCTGAACTGACACCAAAAGTATTTGACTCATGTAAAAAAGTGGAGTAAGACATGAGACTTTTCACTTATTGTAGGACTATTGGAGACTTCAAACTTAGGGAGAGTAAAGAAAAACATACACTAGCAGAAAGTTTCAGCCTAATTTGACAAAACATATTGCCTTTGAGAAATCTAGTTTGAACTTCTTTTAACACACTGACTCAGCATTCAAAGAAACCCAAATTAACCAGTTATCAGAGATTATGGCCTGGCAAACTGTGATTACAAGCAAATTAGATACTTTAAATATATACTTACTGGTTTCTGAAATTCAGATAATAACATCTGCATCATAAACACACAGAGAAGAAGAAATTAATTAATAGCACTTGTAAAGAGTTTAGCACAATGCCTGCCATAACATGGAACCAGGTACACTGTACTTCTTATTACCACACTGATCAGGCTTCATTCTTTCATGGTAGCCAATGTACTACAAGACATAAGTGTAGTGAAAATGATTATATATATACATGTTCTTAATGAGCACTAATAAAAAAATGGCCTATTGAAGTGTATCATTTTCTAGCTGTCAGTAGAGCTAAGATTTAAAGTATGATTCCACCTGTTGGGGAGGATGTAGAAATTCAAAAACAAAACCAAAAAAAAAAAAATAGATGAAGTGGGAGAGACAGAGCATGTTACCAGAAGAAAATTCATAATATGTCTCAAAAATATTTAAAAAAGCATAGCTTCAAAGCCGGGAGTGGTGAGGCACAGATGTAATTACAGTGAATTAGGAGGCTAAGGCAGTGGGGTCACAAGTTCAAGTCCAGCCTGCACACTTTAGTGATACCCTGTCTCAAAAATAAAAGGTCTGGGAATGTAGCTCAGTATACAGTGATTGCCTAGCATGTGCAAGGCCATGGGTTCAGCCCCAAGTACTGCGAGTGGGGGTGGGGTAAGAGGAAAAACAAAGAGTGTAACCTTGAACCAAGCGGCTCAGTTTTAACTTTTTCAGTCCACAAATACATACTGAGGGCCTGTCATGTGTCAGACACTGCTTTGAAGTACTAGGGACTAAGCAGTCAGAAAGAGACAAAAGCCTCACTTTCATGGAGATGAATTTTAGCAAGAAGTAAGCAAAACAGTAAAACACATGGAATGTAAAGAGGCCACAATTTCTACACAGGAAAGTGAAACAGGGAAGAGGAAGAGCAGGAGCCAGCAGTGTAGAGCCCAGCAATTTTACGTAGAGGATCAGAACTAGCATCAGCAAAAGTGGTATTTCAGCAAAAACCTGAGGTAGTAAGAGGTGGGTGACCTGGATATCCAGGAAATAGCACAAGTGACAGAAAGAGCAGCAAGAGCCAAGACCCTAAGGCACAACCACGTGCAACATGTTCAAGTGAGCAGTTGCAGGTTGGGGAAGACCCATCCCATAACCTCTAGATATTATCAGCCTGGCACTAGTCCAGGCTGGGATCATAGATCAGATCCAGAGACTACATCTGGCTAGGTCATTGCCAGGTCTGCAAGTGAATGCCCATCTGCAATTCTATAAGGAATTCGATATGCAGGACTTAGTGTCCTACAATTTGTCCCAAAGCCATAATTGACATCAATCATCTCTCTCCTCCACCTTCCTTTCCAGATGTCCCTACCCTGTCACAAACAAAAACAGGTGTACTGCCTAAATTGTCTTTAAAAAAAAAAAAAGTAGGAACTGGGAATTTAGATCAGTAGTAGAATATGTGCTTAGCAAGTTCGAGACCCTGAGCTCCATCCCCAACACCAAAAAAAAAAAAAAAATTGGAAAAATAATGTCTCCAAAAGATTCTATAAATCCTAAATTTAACTTCTCTCATTTCACAATGAATAGAGTAGACGTAGTTGAACAGCGACTAGGGTTGTAGCTCAGTGGTAGAGTGCTTGCCTAACATGCATAAGGCCTAAGTTTCTATTCCCAGCACCAAAAACAAACAAAAAAAAATTGTACAAAAGATTTAACTATTTGATTCTTACAGATACTTGTTCATTTCACACTTGCAGTGATAGTCCTAAAAAGTCTGTTGAATATTCAGGTTTTCTCCAAGGTAGAGGGGAAGAATTCTATTTTTTTAAATGAACTATTAAAAAGCATACGTGTTCAGAAAGACTTTATGTAAGTATATTGTGCTTCTGTAAGAGAATTTTTCCCTTTTTTTTAGGAAATGCACCCTGAATTATTTAGGAGTAAAAGGCATTAGGTCTACATCAACTGAGAATAAAATCAACTTAGTTGAGAACAAAAAAAATGCATTTATTTGGAGTGAATTGGTGATTGCAATCTGGGAAAACATAGATTCAAGCCATCTTGAAAATGCACTCTGAGATATCATAAAATAGAGGCTGCATTTATAGCTTCAACCCATAAGGGGTGAGTGAAAATCACATCACTTGTTAGGATTTATGGTTGCTACTGGCATAAGTTAAGGGAGTTTTTGAGAGAGTGGTGCAGTCTCAGTCTCTGGGTAGTTTGGGAAAGGAGTCCATTGTGCAGAAGGTCAGCAGGGTGAAGTGTTTTGGAAACAGTTGTTAGGTCCAGTCCAAAGTTCCACTCCTTTCCAGGGCAGGCACATCTGCAGCCCAGTCCAAACATTTGTGGACGGATATGCCTGAGGCCAAGTTTAACAAAGCTTCCTGACCCCAACCCTGGACCAACGCTATTCCACTTTGATATCTTTCCTGGACATAAGTGCCATTGCTCATGGTATAACCCTTTCTGTGCATTTTGTCGAGGGTTGCAGCAGCCTAGCAGCTTTTTTTTTTTTTTTTTTTTTTGGTTTGTACTTAACCACCAGCCACATCCCCCATCCTTTTTAATTTTTTATCTTGCGACAGGGCCTCACTATATTGCCAAGGCAGGTTTTGAACTTGCCGTCCTCCTGCCTCAGCCTCCGGAGCCTCTGGGATTACAGGTGTGTATCACTGTGCCAGGTGCAGCAGCTCTTTGCTTTAGATATAAGGGTCTGCACTTTAATTGTGATTTGGGGAACTTGGGAGCTTTGTGACACCACCTTCGTGGTGAGTTACAAATTGTTCCATCTTCTATTTTGTCAATTTATGAGGAATCTGTATTAACTTGTATTCAAATATTAAGTAAAATTCTTCAGTGAAGCCATTTGGACCTGAGCTTTCCTTGGTGATAGTTTTTTGATTAGTAATCCAATCTCTTTATGTTTAAAGTTTATTCAGATGTTCTATTTCTACATGAGACTGTCTTAATAGTTCGTGTCCTCTAGGAATGTTTCCATTTCGTAAAATTTGATTTGTTGGCATACCCTTGTGTTAGTGAGAGAGACCGTTTCCTTCTGTAAGGGCAGTAGTAATGCCTATTGTGTCTTTCACGGTTGTACTAATTTGAATCTTTCCAGGGTTGTTTGGGGTTGTTTGTTTTGGAGTTTTTGCTTTGGTTTTAGTTTTTATTTTTGTTTTTGTTGTTTGGTTTGGGCCAAGCTAGCTAACAGAACTTTAGTCATCCTGCACTGAGGACGGGGAGAAAGCGGGTAGGGACTCAATTGCCAGGCTTGCTGCTCATTCCAGAGCTGTACAAGATCTCCAGGAAGAAATACTTCATTATTTATGTGGTTTTTGTTGTTGTTGTTCTTTTGTTTTGTTTTGTTTTTTGGTGCTAGGGACTGAACCTAGGGTGCATGACCACTGAGCCACATCCCCAGTCCTTTTTTTTTTTTTTAATTTTTTTATTTTGAGATAGGTTCTTGCTTAAGTTGCTTAGAGCCTCACAAAGTTGATAAGACTGGCTTTGAACTTTCAATCTTCCTGACTCAGCCTCCCTAGCTGCTGGGATTACAGCCATGTACCATAGTGCCCGGCTACTTATGTGTTCTTTTCAAACAATTCACAGTGACTTTAAATGGCTCAATTAATTTTGACAGAAGGAAGGATGAAATGTTTTTAAAAAATAAGTTAAATGACTTTAAAGTAGCTTTGGGAATGATAAAGCCAGAATGTTAAGGAAAGATGGGAAGAGTTTGAATAAAACTATCTTACAAAATGTAAGAAAAAACAATATATATGCATTATATACATATGTGATAAATAATTTTAAGTGTGCAAATGAGTTAACATGTTGATGCTGCACACAGGCCCTATTTCTTCTACACTTGAAAGGCTATATATTCATTTTGGCAAAAAGAAAAAGTGGAGTTTGTTTCATAATCGGGATCTTTCTACTTAGTCACATGTGATATCCATTGTCCTTCCATCTTGTACGTAGCCCTGTTCTAGATGTTAGGGCTACATCTGTGAATGCATAAGTTTCCTGATGTCCTGAGCTTGAATTCAAGTATCTGAAGAAAAAAGGAAAACTAAAATTTAAATGTGGTGGAGGTTAAAAGAGAGGTTATCACACACTTTTCCAAGAACATGCCCAATTGCGGCAGCCTCAAGTACAAGAAAAAAACCAAATTCAGCAAGATCGAAGGTAAAAAAAGTTTCAGAGGCAAAAAAGTGCTATTACACAGACTCCTCGGGTGAGAAGAATGTGGGTATGTTCTAGCAACTGAAAGAGCCAGACAAATCTTAATTTCTAAAACAAATACTACTTACCGAGGGATATTCAAAAAGATGATGCCAGAGAGGGAATAGAAAAGACAGCTTCTATCTCCGTCAACTTTCAGACGCAGGTTCTGGGCATGGAACAATAGCAGAGTATGGTAGGCTCAGCAGAGAACCTTGCAAGTACCACTCATCCCTCAGCTTGTCTCTTCTTTTCTTACCAAAGCAATGAGAAAGGAATAAAAGAACACAGAGCTTGAAGTTAAAGAATTTAAAGCTTGCGTCCCTTCGCTGCGGCTCTCTCAGGGAGGTTGGACAGGATTGTATTTACGCTCTGTCAGTTTTGTATTGCTATAAAAAATGAAAAAATACCTGAAACCAGGTATTTTATACAGAAAAGAGATTTATTTAGCCCAGTATTTTGGAAACTAGGGAGGGGGGAAGTGCTAGGGGGTGACACTGGTCAAATTATATTGTTATATTATCTGCGTGTCTGAATATATAACAACAAATCCCATCATAATATACAAAAATAAAGCATCGATAAAAAATTTTGGTTAAAAAAAAATGGAGCAGGCATTGCTGGAGCAGTGGCTCAGTGGTTGGAGCACTTACCTGGCATGCCTGAGGACCTGGGTTCAAACCCCAGCACCACATATACATCTGAGTTGGAGAAACAGGGGCCAGATAAAAAAGTAAAGTTGATTCTCTCCCTCCCTCCCTCTCTCTTTCTCTCTCTCTCTCTCTCTCTCATACACACACACACACACACACACACACACACACACACATGTATGCATGCTGTCTTCCTCTCTGTTTAAAAAAAGAAAAAAAATTGGAAGCCAAAAATCTGAGATTGGGAAGCCCTATCCATTTGACCTCTGTTGAAGGCATTTTGGGCACATCACAAAATGCAAATGGCAGCATATCAGAAAGACCTATGGCAAAGAAGAGAGATGCCACGTGGAGAAAAAAATAAAAAGGGCTTGCAGCTCACTTTTTATAAAACAACACACTCCTGTGTGACTTCCCGCACGCACCTCAACACACTGCCTCAAGAAAAGGATTGACCTCTTAAATTCCTAGTCACCTTCCACCTAGGCCCCACCTCTTAGAGGGTCCCCAACGTTTCAAAACTGCAACCTGGAGAACCAAGCTCCAGCACACAACCATTGGTGAGCACAATCAAACCATATTCAAGGGGGCTGGAGTGGTGGCCCAGCGGTTACGCTTGCCCAGCATATGCAAGTACACAGGTTCAAACCCCAGCACCCACGTATACAACTAAGTGTCAGAGCAACGAAAGCCATGTGAAAAAACTCAATAAAAATTGATTCTTTCTGCCTCTCTCTCTCACTGTGCTTCTCTCTTTAAAAAAAGAAAGAAAAACATATTCAAACCATAATGCCCTCCTCCGAAATTCTTTTTTTCATTGTAAAATAGAGATAATATCATTTATTTTGCATGATTCTACTCAGGACTGAATTTAACACACAAGATGTGGAGCTGTTAGAAAATAATCTATAAATAAAAAATATTATTTTTATAGTAATTCATTCAGCAAAATTGGACAGTATAGTGTGGTGATTCAAGACGAAGACTGGAGAGCAAGACTGCTTGGATTCAGATTACTTACAGTGCTATTAGTTTAGACAACTGACAAAGTCTATCCAGGCCTCAGTTTCTATAAAATTACAGAGAAATGCTTATTATGAGACTTAAGATGCACACTCCATGTAAAGTGGTCAGCACTGGGTGTGGAACTTCTACGGTGCAGAGGGCCCTGTGCTGACTGCGTGAGGAGGACACGTCCCAGGCGCTGGATGTTCAAGAGGTGTAAGACTTGCACGTTTTCTCACACACTGCAGCTCTAAAAGAGCAACCAGCTCCCCCATGAGTGAGTCTATTAGTTTAGGAAATTAGACTTTAAAAATAGTATGATGCTTTCTCATTCTAGGATGCTTGAACAGACTCCTTAACTTGGGAAGCATTCCATTTCATTCTATGTCTAATAGACATGTTTAAAAATTACAAATGTTTTTAAAAATAATAAAATGCTTGAAGTTCCTGTTTGAGAAATTCTGTCAAACCTACTCACCAGCATGTGCTGGAAATTCTTTTTATGTTGTTGATTCATTTCCTGGAGTAAGTATTTTCAGTTTCGCAACACTCTAAATTCATGATAAAGGTTGTTATACTTTTCAGTGTTCAATCACTCAGGGAAATCCAGGGCACAACACTGGAGAGTGAAATAAATGCCCAGCTGTCCAACAAGAGGCAGAGAAGTGAGAGAAACCAGTCCATCCACACTGAACAGGAAGAACAGGTAAGAAACTTCCTTGCCGTCTTAGCCCCTATGTGTCTTCCAGCTCTAAGGCAGCTTTGGTTAGAAACAGGGCACTATGAGACTGGGAGGCACAGGAAGGAATTTTTTTAAGAAAGAGGAACAGTGAGAGAGACAAAGAAAGTAAGAATTTTATTTAGTTTTAATATGGCTTTCATTGCTCTGACACTTCGTTGTATACATGGTGCTAGAGTTTGAACCCATGTCCTCCTGCATTCCAGGCAAGCACTGTAACCACTGAGCAACCGCTCCAGCCAGCCCCAGGAAGGGATTTTTAAGAGTCAGTTTAAAAAAAAAAAAACGGCCTGCAATAGGAGAGAAATATCTGATGAAAATTGGTGCTTCAACCTGACTAAGGGCATCATGTCCCTAAGTGCCACTACTGGGCTTGTGTTGCATTAGGCATCAATGGACATAGTCTGAACTGAGGGTGTGTTGGAAGTATCTTTCTCATTGTGGACACTGTCATGTTGACTAGGGACATAATTAAATTACCATGGTCACTGCTGGAGCCTGCTCAGCCCTGCTGCTGCTGCTGCTGCTGCTGCTGCAACTGAAAAACTGAAGGGGCTGACAGTAGGTTGTTTTCATGAGAAGAAAAGAATAGAAAGGAGTTGCAGGTGTGGGGTGAACAGCCACCCACGCTGTTAAGAACAAAGAGGAAAAAATGGGGCTCGGAGCAAAAAAGGCCAAGAAAACAATGCATTTTCTCTTTTCATTTTTTTAAGTTAAGGAATAAGTTTTATTAGTGAGACTTAAAAGAGCACAGTAAAACTGAAGGCATGAATATCTTGATGTTCTTATCTTTTCACAGAGTCACACCAGAGTCTACGGGAGGGGCACTGCGTATTTCACACTTCTGTTTGTTAGGGAGGCAGTGTGAGAACAAACTCATCAGTGTGGTTGCAGAACTTTGTGGTTCCAGAGGAGCAGGGGTCCTTGGAAACCTAGTTGCCCTGTGTTTGGAGGCACTGAGGTACATGACAAGTGTATACCCCTCCTCTCTGTGCTGGAAGTCATCCAACCTGGAGAAGCTGAGTGAAGCTATACAACACCTTCCCTTGAGTACAAGGAGGGACTGACTCCAGGTCTGAGCCCACTCCAACTCATTGATGAGCAAACTGAAGTGAGCTCCCAGGATGACGTTTGGGCACATTTTCATATTCCCTTATACCCTTTAAAATGTTCATTGATGTTAATTCAAGATTAATTTTCAAGATATAGATATTATACAATTCTTACAATTCTTATATTCTTACAATTCTTCAAATTAAACTACTTTTTCATTCCTGAGATCACCCTAGATTTCCTGCAGAGTAATGAATGATTGCATTTTGGGTTTTGTTTTTGATTGTGTGTTTCAGAAAATTAGGTATTCTCACTTAAATTTAATTGAGATTTGATTATTGTGGAGAGAGGATTATATGTCGGGGTGTGTATGCTTTCGTATACATGACGCATCATGTCTAATCATACATCAGAACTTGGCTTCAAGGGGGATTTCCTCCTTCAGATGTGGTACACTCTCTCATCTCCTGGTGCCCATCACTCCTTAGTCCTCGCCAGCAGTCTCCTCCTGCCCTTGGCTGAAGGTTTCCTCTGAAGAAGCTCCCACCATGGAGCAAGGAGGCAGGGCTTTTGCTGGCCCAGCCTCTCCAGGCCCTCAGAAAAATTTCCTGCTTTCTGGAGACTCTGCCCATGAATTCCTGGGCAGGCTTCATCCTTGCTAACCACCTTCATGTCTAACCTCTCTCTCTCTCTCTCTCTCCTTTTTTCAGGGCTGAGGACTGAACGTGGGGTCTTGCGCATGCTAGGTAAGCACTCTGCCATTGAGCTAAATCCCCAACCCCTCTCTCTGTCTTTAACAGCTCCTTAACTTGAGCCTCCTCTATCCTTTCTTCTCCTACTCTTACTATTTCTCCTTCCTCTCCTCCACCAAGTAGAAAAACAGAGCAGAACAGAACACTTAAAAGTGTGTAACTGGAAATACAGATTTTTTTCCAGACAACTTCCTGTCTACCTCTCTTAATCTGCTTCCCAATTTCTTAATCCCCATTTCATAGTCATTTTTTAAATAAAACATTTTTATTAAGAAATTTAGTTATTGTACAATCAAAATGCATATAAAGTAACAATATGATATGCATATATACTTTTGTTGATTTTTTTTATTAATGCATTATAGTTTTACATAATGATGGGGTTAGTTGTCACATATTCCTAGGTGCACCCAATTCAGCAGTACAATTTGTTCAATATCACACACATACCCCCTCTACCGCCCTCCTTCTGTCCCCTGATCCCTTGCTTCTCTTCTGGGTCCTATATTGTTCCTAAAATACCCAAGTACAGTGATATAATTCTTATACCTATGAACAACATTTTATACATATATGAGTATGGTATACAGTGACATAAATGCTTGGAATGTACCTTGCTTTATCTCAATTCCAACATTTCCCCTTCTCTGCCCTTCCTATCGTCCCTTGTTATTCTTTAATATTTGACAATAGGATTAAATATTTACAATTTTGTACAGGTGTGCATCATAGCTTTTTCAAATATCTTATGAAGTATCTTGTAACTGTATTTCATAAATATTAACATTTTGCAATTTTGTTCTATTGACATAATACATGAGTTTGTCTACCTTAAACCCAAGCCTGGGTATAGGTCCAGCCTCCACAAATGAGGGAAAACATTCAGCCCACAACATCCTTTTTTTGCAATTGTACACACATTCTCACTGAGTTCATGCTAATTTACTGTGAATCACATCAAGCTTAAATTTCCCGGTGCTGTTCAGCACAACCCCCTACCCAGGAAAGGCCCCAAGTCCTGTGTTCCATAGTCATGGATTTTCATAGAATTTGCAAAAGTATGTTATGTTGATTCCACTTCTAGAATATGAGTTCAGGATCCTCATTCCAGTACAATTAACATAAGTGCTTGGGGTGGGAGAAAAGAAATAAATTTTAAAATATCTGGGAATGATCCTAGGGGACACATCAAACAGTGAAACATTTATCCATAAAGGTCTTCATTGATTTTAAGAATTAATGAATGGAGGTTGGAGAAGTGGCCCAGGGGTTACGGCCCTTGTTTGGCATGTGCTGTGTTCGAACCCCAGCACCACGGATACAACGCAATGAAGGCTATGTGAAAAACTAAATGAAATTAATTCTCTCTTTCTCTCTCTCTCTCACTGTATCTCTCTTTTTTAAAAAGATAATTAATGAATGAATGAATAAATCAATATTTAATTTCTTAAATATAGAAGGGTGGAAAGCGAATTCTCTCAATCCTATTCTATCTTCTATTTGATGTCTTATGTGAACTTTTAAATAAGAATTGAAAGAAAATTTTCTATGATAAAGTAAATCAAACATTTGGGTTGTAAGTACAGTTAAATGCTGATGAGTTACTATTACATCAACATTTTTCAAATGAACTACTTTTATAACACTTTCATAGCTTTATAAAATTATACTGATTTTTCCTCATCTATCTTGTTGATGCACAGAACTTTAGTTCATGTGGGGGAATTTTGTCTGTACCTTCTAAATGCAAAAGACAAGAAATTATAAAATATTCCACCTGTTTCCTTGCAGACACACCTGGACATGGCCTCAGAGATGCACATGCCAGGCCCCATGTGCCTCATACAGAATGTTAAAGGGCAACTGATTGCCAACCAGGAAGCCCTGCAGATCCTGTCAACTGTCACTCAGCCTGTGGTGGTGGTGGCCATCGTGGGCCTCTACCGCACTGGCAAATCCTACCTGATGAACAAGCTGGCTGGGAAGAAAACAGGTGAGTGCCAACCAGCAAAGCTCCACCCAGCCCTGTCTCCACCTGCGCTGTTGGGATCCAGCCAGGGATGAGTCTGGGAGGGACAGTAAAGCTAATCTGTCATTCACACTTGGGCTTTTTATCTTCACTCTGTTCTAAGGGATAAGAATAGGCTCACTAACTTTCCTCTATGCCTTAGTTGCCCTTTTATCTTTAGTTTTATTATTTTAAAAGAAAGAAAGAGAGAATCAATTTTATTTTTTCATCTGGTTTTTGTTTTCTGACCCTTAGTTGTGTATGTGATGCTGAGATTTGAACCACAAAGCCACCACTCCAGCCCCCTTAGTTTCCCTTTTAAAATCGCAGTTGTGGGGCTGGAGCAGTGGCTCAGCAATTCAGGTAATTGCCTAAAATGCACGATGATAAGGGTTCAAACCCCAGCACCATGTACATCAACCAAGTCTCGGAGCAACGAAAGCCACATGAAAAACTAAATAAAATTGATTCTCTGTTTCTCTCTCTCACTGTCCTTCTCTCTTTAAAAAAAAATTTAAAAATAAAAGCACACTTGTGGGGCTGGAGCAATTGCTCAGTGGTTACAGTGATTTCCTGGCATGTATGAGGACCCAGGTTCAAACCCCAGCAACATATGTACAACTAAGCTTCACAAAAATAAAACTAGATGAAAAACTAAATAAAATTATTCTCTCTTTAACTCTCCTAGGAGGAAGGCAGTAATAAGAACAATTAATTTGTAGAATAGTAAAGCATAATAAACTGTAAGACTTCTATTAAAATATTCATGTAATAAAAGAAACTTTCCACCAAAATTTAAGTTAAAAAAAGTTTTAGTTTGTATTAATATTTTTCATTGTTGAAAATTTACATGACATAAAAATACCCTTTGAAATCCTGTATTTATTTTTTATTTTTAATAAGGAGTTATTATATAATCATAAATGCATATAAAGTAACCATAGGATATGCATTTACTCCGTTTATAAACCAGAGTTACCTCCACATCACCCACGTCCCAGTCTCTTTATTCTCTATATTTCACCCCTACAACCCATATAATTGTTTAGATTGTGAATTTTCCAGAATTAAATGAGGGCATAAGTATTATTTGGATTCTCAGGGGGTAAAAAATACCCTACATTGTTTATTGTTTCCTTAAATTCCTCCCTATCCTCCCTCCCTTTCTCCTCACCGGTTGTATCCCCACCCTCCCCCTCCACACATATATCTTTGGTTCCCCTAGATAATGTGCTGCTATGCCTTTGCTGGGTCTAATATGTGAGTTTGACAATCTTACACCCAAAGCCTGGGTTTTGCTCTAGCCTCCACAAATGAGGGAAAACATTGGACCCTTGAATCTCTGGGTTTGGCAAACTGTTCAGCATGATTTGTTCCATTGCCATCCGTTTACCTTCAAAGGCCACAATATCATTGTTTCTAATTGCTGAGTAGAGCTCCATTTTGTGTGTGTGTGTGTGTGTGTGTATGCACATGTGCACATGCATCTGTGTGTGTGTGTGTTTGTGTACACACACATATCACAGCTTTTGGATCTGTTCATCTAGTGAGGGGCATCTGGGTTGATTCCATAATTTAGCTATTGTAAACTTGCTGCTATGAACATAGATTTTGCTGTATCACTGTAATGTGCTGATTCTAACTCCTCTGGGAAAACACCCAGAAGAGGGATAGCTGGGTCATATTGTGGGTCCATCCCCAATTTTTTTGTAATTTGTAGAGCACATATATTTATTTATTTTTTAAGAGAGAGGGACAGTGAGAAAGAGAAACAATTTTGTTTAATTTTTCACGTGGCTTTCATTGCTACGAGACTTTGTTGTGTATGTAGTGCTGGGGTTTGAACTCACGTCCTCGTGCATCCCAGGCAAGCGCTATAACTGCTGAGCCACTGGTCCAGTCCCCCATCCCTAATTTTTTTTTTTTTAAAGAGAGAGGGACAGTGAGAGAGACAGAGAAAGAGAGAAACAACTTTATTTAGTTTTTCACATGGCCTTTGTTGTTCCAACACTTAGTTTCATACATGGTGCTGGGGTTTGAACCTGTGTCCTTGTGCTTGCCAGGCAAGCTCCAAAACCGCTGAGCCATCGCTCCAGCCCATCCCCAATTTTTTCTTTAAAGAGAGAGGGATAGTGAGAGAGACAGAGAAAGAGAGAAATAACTTTATTTCGTTTCTCACATGGCCTTAGTTGCTCCAACACTCAGTTGTATACGTGGTGCTGGGTTTGAACCCGGATCCTTGTGCTTGCCAAGCAAGGGCCAAAACCGCTGAGACACTGCTCCAGCCCCACCATCCCCAATTTTTTGAGGAGTCTCCACACTGCTTTCCAGAGTGGCTGTACTGGTCTGCAGTTCCACCAACAGTGTGCTACTGTTCCTGTCTCCCCACAACCCCTCCAGCATCTGTTATTGTTTATATCCTTCATCTTTGCCAATCTGAGTGGAGTAAGGTGAAATCTTAATGTAGTTTTGATTTGCATTTCTCTGATTACTAGTGATTTAGCACACTTTCTCACGTATTCATTGGCTTGCTGGATTTCCTGTTGAGAAGTTTCTGTTTAGCTCTCAGGCCCATTTCTTGACTGGATTGTTTGTGGTTTTGATATTAAGTTTTTTGAGTTCTTTGTAAATTTTGGATATTAGTCCCCTCTCAGAGAAATCACAGGCCATGATTCTCTTCCATTCTGCAGGTTCTCTCATGACAATTTTGACCAGTTCCTTGGCTGATGTACATTCTGTGGTGCTAATTGACTTTAGTGTAGCCGTCCCCTCCAATGTCTTCAGTACTATCTTAACTTCCCCAAGAGAAACTTTGTATCCGTTAAATAAAACTACCTACTCAGCCATCACCTACCACCATTCTGGGTGTCTCTATGAATTTGACTACTCTTGGAACAACATTTAAGTGGAACCATACAAAATCTGTCCTTTTGTCCCTGACTTCTTTCACTTAGTATAAGGTCTTCAAGGTTCATCCATGTGGTAACTTGTATCAAATTCCCTTACTTTTTAAGCCTTCATAATTGTATGTGCAAACCAATTTGTTTATCCATTCACCTGTAGGTGAAGGCTTAGATTGCTTCAACCTTTTGGCCATTAGAAGTAATGCTGATATGAACACGGATGCAAAAATATCTGTTCATGTCTGTGCTTTCAATTCTTCTGAGTGTAGACCCAGAAGTGGAATTGCTGACTCATATGGAAATTCAGTTTAATTTCTTAAGGAATCACTATACCACTTTCCATACTGCCTGCACCATCCTAAGTTCCCATCAGAAATGCATAAATGTTCTAATTGCTCTACATCCTTGCCAACGTTTGTTATTTTCTGTTTGTTGCTGTTGCTGTTGTTGCTGCTGTTTGATACTGGCCATTCTAATGGTGTGAAGTGGTATCTTATGATTTCAACTTACAGTTCCCTAAATGACTAGTGATGTTGGGTTTCTTTTCATTCACTATTGGACATTTACAGAACTACTTTGTAGAAATATTTGTTCACATCTTTGTTCATTTTCTGATCTGATTGGTTGTTTGTGTTTCATTGTAGGAATTCTTTCTATATTCTGGGCATTAACCCCTTCTCAGATACATATCTAACATGTCTAATAAATATTTTCTCCAGTTCCAGGGGTTTTCTCATTTATTCTGTTGATAGTGTACATTGATACACAAAAGTTTTTAATTTTGATGAATTCCCACACATCTATATTTTTTCTTTTGTTGCTTATGCTTTTAGTGTCATATCCAAGAAATAATTGTCAAATCCAATCACAGGAAGCTTTTACCCTGAGTTTTATTTTACAGATTTTATAGCTTTAGCTCTAATGTTTAGGTCTTTCATCTATTTTGAGTTAATTTTTGTCTGGTAGAAGGTAACAGTCCAACAACTTCTTCTTTATTCCTTGCATCTGGATCTTCACTGTTCCTGTTATCATTTGTTGAACAGACTATGCCTTCTTCACTGAATGATCTTGGCAGACTTATGAAAATCATTGAACCATTATATAAGAGACTTGATTACTGGACTCTCTATTCTATTCTGTGACTGTATATGTCTGTTTTGGTGCCAGGACCACAGTGTTTTGCTTATTGCAATTCTGTAGCAAGTATCAGATTTCAAAAAGCATAACATCTCTGAATTTATACTACCCTTTAAAGTTTATGTTTGGGAGCTATCTGGTATTTCTTGAGCTTTCATATTCAAATTAGGGTGTGCATTTCTACTTCCAAAAATTCATTGGAATCTTGATAGAAATTCCTGGAATGTAACACTTTGAATAAGTGACAGGTCAAAAGCATCAAATCCTCCTGGCCATTAAGAAAGGTGATATGTCTCTAATTATTTCATGTCTTCTTGAATTTCTTTCAACAATGTTTTATAGTTTTCAGTATTCATGACTTAAGTTTATTCATAGGTAGTTTATTCTAAGTAGGTTATTCACTTGATGTTATTATAAATGGAATGGTTCTCTCAATTTCTTATTCAGGCTGTCCATTATTAGTGTACAGAAATGCAATTGATTTCAGCAGGTTGATTATATATGCAGAAAGTTTGCTCAATTTACTTTAGGTGTATCAGTGCTTAGTGGAATACTTAATGTTTTCTATATATCACATGATGTTGTCTGTTAACAGAAATAATTTACTTTTTTCTTTCCAACTTACATTACTTCTATTTCCTTTTCTTGCCTAATCACTTTGGATATGACTTCCAATACTATGTTGAACACAAATGGTCAAAGTAAGAACCCTTTTCTTCCTTCTGATTTTAAGGGGTAGCTTTTAGTCTTTTACCATTGAATATGATGACGGATATGGATTTTCATATTATTACATATTAATTAATTAATTACATATTAATTAAATTAATACATATTTTCATATATATTAAGGTAGTTTCCTCCTATTTCTAGTTTGTTGAATTTTTGTTATTATGAAAATATTAATTTTTTCATGTTTTGGATAATCTAATCCTTATTTCTCTGACTGTAAGTAAGAACAATCAACACTGGCTATGATTTGTACTCTCTATTAACCTTGATTATGCTTTTATCACAATTTCCAGAACCTATTAAAACTCCATGCCTTTTATCTGTTCTATGTTTCACAGGCTTCTCTCTGGGCTCCACGGTGCAGTCTCACACCAAAGGAATCTGGATGTGGTGTGTGCCTCATCCGGAGAAACCAGACCATGCCCTAGTTCTGCTTGACACTGAGGGCCTGGGAGATGTAGAAAAGGTAAGAAAGGATTCTACTTTGGATTAAAACCCTATACTATGAGTTTCTTCTAAATGCAAACTTGCAATTCACTATAATATGTCACTTCATTTTTGCTTACATATCATGAGACTGAGTACAGCAACTAGACATGAGGAATCTATTTATAATACAGAATCCTAGCAATCCTAGCAGAGAAGCTGGACAGTAGACACTCTTCTCACTATTAACTATAGGCTATAAACTAAGCAAGTTACCTCGCATGCATAAAGGTAGTGAAAATAAAGTTAATGTCATGGGTCTTATCCTACAAAGAACTTAAGAATTTGGGTTCTGAAGCCCCATGATCTGCATTTAAATTTAAGATGTATTGCTAATTTAGTGACCTTAAGCCAAATACTTGACTTCTTTTAGCCTCATTTCTGACCTGTCAAATGGATATAACAGTTCTATATTTACCTCATGGTATTTTTTTAATATGAGATAAATAATGCTTCTGGTGCATAATACATAATGTACCTAGAAATATTATAAATCTTATTTGTGTGTGTTAGCTTTTTATTGCTGTGACCAAAATACCTAAGAAGAACAACTTAGAGGAGGAGATTATTTTGGTTCATGGTTCCTGAGGATTCAGTCCATGAATGGCCATCTCCATTGCTCTAACCCGGAGAGATGAGGCAGGACATCATCATAGAAGAGTGTGGTGGAAGTAAGCAGTCAGGAAAAAAGGAATGGTGAGGGGGAGAGAGAAAGCGAAACAGGAAGAGCCCAGGGAGAGATAAAATCCCCAAGGTCTTACTCCCAGTGACCTACTTCCTCCAACAGTGCCCCACTTGCCTACAGTTTACACCATTTCTCAGTGATCCATTCATATTATTAATCCACAGTGGTCAGAGCCCTCATGATCCGGTCTTTTCACCTCTGAACATTAATGCATTGCCTAACACATTGGGTAACATACCAGATCCAAACCATAACACTTTTAATAGTCAATTTTGCAATGAAAAATAGGA
This sequence comes from Aplodontia rufa, assembly GCA_004027875.1. NCBI lineage: Eukaryota > Metazoa > Chordata > Mammalia > Rodentia > Aplodontiidae > Aplodontia > Aplodontia rufa. Next base: position 4,057 of record PVKS010015086.1, on the reverse strand, counting down.
GAAAAATTTTGCAATCCTAGGGATTGAACCCTGGGCCTTACACAAGCTAGGCAAGCACTGAGTACATTCCCAGCCCCACCCCCCACTTTTTAAAAATTGCTTTATTTTGAGAAAGAGGCTTGCTAAGTTTTACACAGATTTATTGTATCCAAATGGTTAAGCATTTACAACAATATACTATTTGTCTCTCCATAAACATCAACACTAGAAATGTATTAAAATACTACTGATAAGATAAATCATATGAAATTTATACAGTTTTTTACTCAGTTACACAATTATATAAGATTACATAATTACAGAATTATAATATGGTACTACTAAAAGAAACCCCACTCAAAAAATGAAATTGGAATACTTATGCCAATACTTATAATGGGCTGGAGCAGTGGCTCAAGCAATGCCAATACTTATAATGGGCTCAAGCAGTGTTTGGCTGCCATGATCGAGGACGCAGGTTTGAGCCCCAGCTCCACGTACAAAACAAAGTGTCAGAGCAATGAAAGCCAAATGAAAAACTAAATAAAATTGATTCTCTCTTTCTCCTCTCTCACTGTTCCTCTCTCTCTTTAAAAAAAAAAAAGACTCTTGCCTAGCATGCGCAAGGCCCCAAGTTCGGTCCTCAGCCCTGGAAAAAAAAAAAAAACTTAATAATAATCTGCAAATTCTTAAAGTTGCTTAACACATTTTCAAATATGCTCAAATATATCATCTATACAAAAAGAGTGCAAGAAATTGTCTGCATGCCCATCCTGATAACTCATGCATATTAAATGCCTCTTTGATATAATGGATATTAAAAAGTTATTAATCACATATTTTATAAAAGCACATTAAACTGAATATAAAGAAAGACAGGATCAAGATAAAACTCAATTCCTCTCAAAAGTACTCAACAGGGCTGTATTTTTTTCCTACCACAAATACAAGATGGAATTAAAGATATTTTCCAATAAAATACTTGCCAAATACAAAGAGATATCATCAGATTACTTATATTTTTCAAGCTCTAATACAAAAAAAATTATCACACCTTAACAACATTCTTATTTAGTGGCTAAGTATGAAACTTTGTCACTCACAGTTAAATTACAGTAGAATGTTTTGAATATTGTTAGCCTATTGGTAATATTCAAGGCCTCATGTAAGATAATACTAGTAGATATAAATGAAGAATTTAAGCATTGTAAAAGAGAATAAAATTCTAAATGCTTTCATTACTCGTTGTGTGGCTATAATACAAAATCCAAATATCATTTTCCATTAGCATTCCATTATGGACCCCACCCCATCCTGTAAAACAATCAGATATATATTTTCAATTAAAAAAATAAAAGGCAAAGCAGAACCTGACTTTTTGTATCCACGATTAAGATCTATTTAAAAAATGTAAAATGAACCTATTCATTCACCGTAATGAAAATGTTCTGTTTATTAGTAGAATGCTGATGTTTGAAATAGGCACCTGTTAGCATCAGCAAGATTTGAAATAGTTGAGTAACAGCTGATTCCACAGCATTTACTACTCGGTTAATGTCTTTAAAAATAATGCAAACATTAAATGTTTATTTTTTGTGTGGTTTGTTGTTGTTTTGTTTTGTTATGTTTAGTTTCTTTGGTAACAGGGATTGAATCCAGGGTGCTAAACCACAGAGCCCCATCACTAACCTGTTTGGGGTTTTGGGTGGTTTTGTTTCTGTTTTTTAATTGAGACAGAGTCTTGCTAAGTTGCTTAGGACTTCACTAAATTACCAAGGCTGGCTTTTGAACTTGCCATCCTCCTGCCTCAGTCTCTCAAACTGCTGGGATTATAGGTGTGGACTGGCATATCTCGATGTTTTCTAAGTACTAGAGTTTACAACTAGGAATAAATGGTCGGTTACTATAGTGTTTTTTAATAACATCAAGTCTACCATAGATTTTTGGTTCTAGAATTAATCAGAGAAAATTCCATCGAATCTTTTCATTTTAGAGATTGAAAACTTGGGCAAAAGAAGTTAAAGTCGTTTGCCCAAGATCACACAGTTGTCAAAAATGTTAGACTTGTCGGATATCCTTGTCCTCATTATTCCAGTTCCATTCACCATACCACACTGTTTTCTTGTTGAAGATTATGAACGGGAGTGTATTACAGTACAAAAAAATGTTAGCCTGATGTGTAGAAACGTTGTGGTTATGTTCTTTAATGCCTTTATTTTTGTTATTCTTCACTGCTCTGACAGAAGTGTCTTCTTTTCCCTCTTCCTGCCATCCCTTAGTTAAGGAAACCCATATCAGTTACATTGTTTACATTGAAACCTAATGTTTAAATCTTCTTAAAGTTGACGTTATCATACTATCTACCTATTTCCATTTTTTTTTTTTTAGAGAGAGAGGGACAGTGCGAAAAAGAGAAAGAGAGAGAGAAAGAGATCAACTTTTATTTAGATTTTTATGTGGCTTTCGTTGCTCCAATACTTCATTGTGTACGTGGTGCTGGGATTTGAACTAGTGTCCTTCCGCATGCCAGGCAAGCGCCATCACGACTAAGCCCCCTCTCCAGCCCCCTATCTTTATATGAAAACTGGTTAAAATCTAAATCAGTCTAGATCCTGGTAAATTGATACTTATTTTGAAATCAATTTCCTAATCTTAAATATTTGAGTGATATTTTTTCAGTCTCCACAGATCTTAAGAAATAGAATCACCATATTGGATGACACTTAAGAACCATAATTAGAGAGAGATGTGTGTTGTCATTATTTATTGAGTTATTCATTTTCATCAAAAAAATCTATCAGAATTAAAACTCCCAAAAATTATCATGGAAACCTAACATTACTGCTCTGTATTTTTAAGACACCCTCACTAGGTGTGTTAATACTGATACTACTTTCTCTTAAGGTCACTGAGTTTAGTGCATTTTTTAGGCTTTCTTTCAAGTTTTCAGGAAGATGAGTCTTTCTAAGGCGGGTGCTGCAGGTTTTACACCTGCTTGCTGTTCTATTGCTGATGTTTACACCCACATCTAGGGTGTGTTATGATCTCTTTAAAGTCTGCAAATGGAATCATCCCTGTTCTGGGGATCATCGTCATGGTCCTGTGCCAGGCACTGGTTGAGATAAAGCCTCATTTCCCAAAGACTGGCAAAATCCAGGGTGTGAAGAAGGCACTGAACATTCAGTCACAGCCTCCACTTCTGCTGGTCACTGCTCCCCTCGCATACAGAACTCTGACCATCAACCTCCATCAGAGGATGAAGTGACGTCCTCTTGCTTCTTCTTAGTGATGGTTGTCAGGGAGTTTTTCCTGAGAAATTTTTAAATTAAGATTGTATTTAAGCCCTTAGAACATCCACAATCTTAACTGTTTGCTTGCATTTATCTGCCAATCATAGGAGGGTCTGGGAGAACAAGTGTAAATCGAAAATACTAATCAAAAAATATTCAAAGTCCAAGTCCTATAGACAATCATTTCTGTTTGGGTTTGAGTTACTTTTTTGGGTGTGTCTAATAAAGTTCCAAGTGAGCATACTGTTACCACTGCTGATCTGCAAAGTACCACATAATAAAATATCCTCCTGGCAAAAATGTGTTCTGACTCCAGGGTGACAACCAGAATGACTCCTGGATCTTTGCCCTGGCCATCCTCCTGAGCAGCACCTTTGTGTACAACAGCATGGGAACCATCAACCAGCAGGCCATGGACCAACTGCAGTATCCTTCTGTGGTCCAAAACAGCACCAACGTCAGAGGCATGACATCTATTGATAAATCAGCAACCTGAGCCCAAATCTTGGTGAACCACCACAAAAAGAGAAAACAAAAATAAATAAATAACTAAAAATGAATACAGGAGAAAGGCTCATGTAGCTACTAAATAACTACCGTGTAGGTTAAGAACAAAAGCAAAACGAAGGTTTGGGAATATGCAGAACTAATATGGGTGGGGAGCCCTGTTATTTTTCAGTTTTCCTTAGTTACCTCCTCAGCTATGTGACAGAGCTGACAGAACGCATCAGATCCAAATCCTCACCTGATGGCAATGAGGTTGAGGACTCAGCTGAATTTGTGAGCTT